>CM053574.1:132612408-132631304 GCA_028646485.1 Cryptoprocta ferox | reverse complement strand
AGGCTCTGCTTCTGTGGCTTTCGGGGCAGACTGCACGCTTGTCCTTGCGCTCCCCAGCGGTACCTCCCTGGATTGGGACACTCGTGGCTGAGGCTGAGGGAGTCCACTGCGCCGCAGTCACGCTGTGGCCGCTGCGCCCACAGAACATTCAGTCCGGGTTCATTGTGGGATAAGTGACTTTTTGGTGTGTCCCCTGGAGCACGGTGACCTGGGGAGAAACAGAAACTGGACTTTATCAGTTACAAACCTGTGCTTCAAAGGACACCTTCCAAAAAGTGAAAACCATAGAACAGGAAAAACATATTGCAAATGATGTGGCTGACAGCCTGCACCCAGAACATGTGAAGACTGCACACAACCGGACACGAAAAGGTAGTAACCGACTCACGTGGGCAAAGGATCCGAACAGACGTCCAGCAAAGGAGGGAGACACGTGCCCAGAAACCCTCACAAAGAGCTCAGCATCCTCGGTCACCAGAGAGATGCGGAGGAGGACCACTGCGGGCGGCTGCCTCACACCTGCCATGCCTGAGCGGGGTGCAGGGGTGGGCCCCACTGCTTGAGAGAGACCCTGTGACTCCCCTTCCTCCCGCGTGTGCCCGGAAGAGCACCTCGCCCCTTGTCCAGACGGGCAGGGGTGGGGCGCTGCGCAGAGCGCTCAGCCGTGATGCCCACCCCCTGCTCCCCCTGCTCGTTCCGCATGGTGGTCACCTGCGCTCCCAGGTGGGCCAGGTCGCATCGTCCCCTTTCCAGACCAGGACGGGAAACCCATGGAGAGAGGACCATGGAGGTCCTGCCCCTGGCCGGTGACGGTCACGAAGGAGCTGGCTGTTGCCACAGAACAGGACTTGGGTACTTAAGCACCGACCGTAGTTTTACACTGAGGGTTCTGACACGGGCTCGCCGCGGCCTTCGGGGTGCTTTCCACTTCCCTGGCTCGTGAGCAGCCTGCCGGGCTCCATCAGGGGTGCAGGCAGCCGGCCTGGCACTGTGGCCGCGAGCGCACAGCTGCACCCCGGAAGAACCGCTGCTGCGTGTGGACTCGGGTCGCGGGAGATGCGTCTCTGAATTGTGTTCCAAAGCTGTGTCCTGAAATTCAGAGGCATTTGGCAGCATTGATGGAACTTTGGGCCGCAGATGGGTGTCTTCCCTCTGTGCATCTAGCACTGGGCCATTGCTTTCTTTCTGGTGCATTCCAAAGGTGGCCTGTCCGCCAGCGACTTGTCTGAATACCGCAGTTTCTCTTGTGCTTTGAGGTAAAATTCACCAACAGTGACTCCCACGGATCCTGACTGTATTTTGACAAGCGTACCCCTGTTGACCCAAACCCACGTGGAGGTTGAGGACACTTGTCGCTGCATCCCCTTCCCGGCAGACCCTCCCCAGGGTCTAGGTGACCGTGTGGTTCTGTTTGCAGTTTGTCCACGTTGTTGTGTATTTCGTAGTTCACTGTGGTTCACAGTGTCATCAGGATAAGCCAGAGCATGTCCCCTCTCCCACAGTGCCTGACCTGACACACGAGATCAGACCTCTGCTTTTTGTTTTATTTCATGGGCGTGGCTTGAGTGGTATTTTATCTCAAGGTATTATTTTTGTTTAGGCAGATTATCTTTGTGGCTAATAAAGAAACTGCTTATTTTCTGTGCAACTTAAAAAGAACTGTCTCCCCATAGTCGGGCCGGCATCGAGGACTCTAAGAAGTGGGGGATGCTGTTCCTGGTGAACCAGCTGTTCAAGATCTACTTTAAGGTATCCTTCCGGGGGCGCTCATGCTCCGCCGTCTCCCCGGGCACCAGCATCCCTGGTGTCGCCGGGGGATGATGCTCACCTAACCGGACTCGCGACTGAGTCTGCGGAGCACCTGCTGGGCACAAGGACTGCGGCAAGTGCTTTGCGTGTGTCCTGTTTCGGCCTCCACCCCGCGAGGGGAGGGCTGCATGTCCAGGGCTGCGTGGCGGGACTGGGCTTTCACGGGGGCGGGGTCCACCCCGGCCTTTTCCCCGCTGCTGCGGTAATAGCATAGCATGGGGCAGCGGCGCCCGGTGGGCAAAGAGGCCCTTCCTTCCTCGTGAGGCCGGCCCGTGGCCCCTCTGTGGCTGCTCTGTGGCCTCTCTGGCCGGCCAGCCTGGGGTCATCTGCCACGGGGCTGGTGTTTCAGTTTTTATTACTAAATAGGCAGTTTTGACCGTGTAATTCCCGCTCCGAGGAGGCGTGTACGTGGCGGGGGGGGGGGGGCTGGCATCTGTCCCGAGTGTCCCCGGTAACTCCTGGGGCGGCTGTCGCAGATCAACAAGCTGCACCTGTGCAAGCCCCTCATCAGAGCCATCGACAGCTCCAACCTCAAGGACGACTACAGCACCGCCCAGAGGGTGACGTTCAGGTACTACGTCGGGCGCAAGGCCATGTTCGACAGCGACTTCAAGCAAGGTTGGTTCGCGCTCGCCCCCGGGCTCTGGGCGGCGGCACAGTTATGCACCTACTGACAGCTAGGGCGGGGTCTGCTGCACACCTCATCCAGGCTGCACGCGTGTGTGCGTGTGTGCGGGCCTGTGTGTGCACGCGTGTGTACATGCGTGTGTGCGGACGCATGCGTGTATGTGTGCGTACGTGTGCGTGTGTGTACGTGAGTGTGCGGGCCTGTGTGCGCGTGTGTATGCGTGTGTGTGGGTGCGCGTGTGTGCACGCACGTGCAGCTGTGGGCACCGAAGTCGTTCCGGAAGGGAAAGCCCGCCCCGGTCTGTGGAGTCCCTGCCGGAGTCTCCGTTGCCGCGGGCGTGTCTCTCGTGTGAGGTCATTTCACCACAGTCCTTCCTGTTGGGCGTGAGGGTTTGTCCCCCCCGCTTCGCTGGGCCTTCGCGGCGGCCAGAGGCCGCTCGCCACCTCGGTGCACGTCAGACCCGAGCTTTCTCGAAACCACACCACTGTTCGTTTCTGTCGCGAGTGCTCTCAACGTGAAGCCAGGTTCTTCTAAACTCCGGGACTAGCTGGTGCGTGGCGGCTCTCCGGGTCTCCTGTGTTGTGTACGGACCAGACCTTTTCAACCCACTTCTCGGGCGGCTGTGTGCACGTGAAGCGACGTGACCGCGAGTGCTTTCTCCCCGCGTGTTAGAGCCGTGCGCTCCGGTAGCAGGAGTAACAGCGCTGACCTGGCCCTGCTCCGGGCTTTGTTCCGTCGGCTCGTGAAGACCAGCTGTCCTCGGCCTTGGAGCACGGCCTCCTGGGTCGGTCCCCACCTTATTTTAGTCCCTTAAAACGCGGAGCATAAGACTAGAAGCTTTTAAATGAGATTCTGTTGAAGTTTCTTAAGGTATCGCTGTGGTTTTCCCCCAAATTTTAGTACCAAATACAGCAAACCGCGGTCACTGTCAGTGGTAGGTGTTGATAGTTGCTGAGACTCCCAGACTTTCATGAGGATGACGCGTTGGGGTGGGGCCGCGAGGGCGCCCGGCGGCGTGCCTGACCTCTCCTGGGCCGCCTGTGTCCCTGCAGCTGAGGAGTACCTGTCCTTTGCCTTCGAGCACTGCCACCGCTCGAGTCAGAAGAACAAACGGATGATTCTCATCTATTTGCTCCCAGTGAAAATGCTGCTGGTAAGTGACGCCGCTCAGCTCGTGCAGACTCCGTTGCTTTGATCTTGATGGCCGGTGGCGTGTAGGCACCACTGTCTGAGCCCCATGTGAGCGCGCCCCAGAACAGGGAGAATAAGCTTCGTGTGTGGGCTGACCCATTTATCTCCACAGCTGACTTTGTAGATCCTTCTAGAAAGGCTTCGTGCTTCCTTCCTCTTAAAAGTATCTAACTTGAAAATTCAACATGTGTAAGACACAATAAACATATATTATCTCTGTTTCCTCTAAAAATTTAAATTAATAGAAATGGGTTAAGTAAGAAAGAAAAACATCATTCTAGCCTCTTGGTAGGTATCTCATTTGGTCACCCAGAGTGACTTTGACCCTTGAAAAGAAACGGCAAGTAACTAGCAAGTTTAGTCGACTAAAACTTCCTCAAAGTGATAGAGTTTCCTTTCCTCCCATTTAAAAAATTAAAAAATTATCAAAGCAATATGCACATGTGGTTAAAATGTAGGTAGTTCAGGGCGCCATGTAGTACCTGCCCACTTCCGACCCTGCTTCCGAGAAGCCCGCAGCTGTGAACGGGTCAGCTGCCTCTTCTGGAAGACATTTCCGAGTTCCCAGCTCTTACACCAGTGTTTCTTCAGCCATGGCTTCCCCTGTAAGTTATAACCAGTGAGGGCGTGAGAAGGTCAAGGTCAGGTGCCACTGAGAGACGTCTGACCGCGCTGCTCCCAGGGGCCCTGATGGCCAGACCCGCGTTTGCTCGTCTGCTACTGTGTTCATAGGCCTTTTCCACTGCTTCAGAAGAAACCCTAAGAGGGGCGCCTGGGGGGCTCAGTTGGTTAAGGGTCCAACTTCGGCTCAGGCCGTGATCTCACAGTTCCTAGGTTCAAGCCCCGCATCGGGCTCTATGCTGACAGCTCGGAGCCTGGAGCTGCTTCAGATTCTGTGTCTCCCTCTCTCTCTGCCCCTCCCCTGCTCACACTCTGTTTCTCCTCTCAAAGATAAACATCATAATAAAAAATGAAAAAGAAAAAAAAGAAAGTCTAAGAAACACAGGTTGCAAGTTTTTAAAAGGTGATTCCTTCATATGAATTTTATCAAAGATCAGCTTTGTTGAAAATGAAAGGGTCTTATTATGGACAATTGGCACTTTGTCTTAGGGTCATATGCCGACCATCGAGCTGTTAAGAAAGTATCATCTCATGCAGTTTGCTGAAGTGACCAAAGCCGTCAGGTATTTGACCTTTTCCATCTGGGCTCCTTCAAAATGTGACATCAGTTAAAGATCTCCCACGTGTCGTGTGAGAGCTCATCGCTTCTTGACGCGCTCTTGTCCTGGGCTTCGGTTTTTGTGACCACGTTTGCGCATTTGTCCCCCACGCACAGCGAAGGCAATCTTCTGCTCTTGAACGAAGCTCTGACGAAGCACGAGACCTTCTTTATCCGCTGCGGTATTTTCCTTATCCTTGAAAAGCTGAAGATCATCACCTACAGGAACCTCTTCAAGAAAGTGTAAGCTGTGCACTTCCTTAACAAGTACAAGCGTGCGTGGGACTCGGGCCGGGCGGGGCTGTGAAGGTTTCTGACCGCCTTGTGGATGAGGCCTCAGCCCTGCCGGGTGCGTGTGCGGGATGAAATCAGACTCCCGAGGCCACTCGGGGCGCAGGCCATCTGCGGGCACACGTGCCAGCACTCAGGGTCGCTGGCCCCATGTTTTGTCACAGCGAGGGGGGCAAGTGCTCATTTCCTTGGTTCACAGCCGGCTGACCCCGCCCCCGCCCCGTCTGTCCAGAAGGTGAATTCTGTGTCTGTTCCTGTTCACAGCTGTGGGGGCCACCTGTCCTCGAGTGCATGGGTCCCCGTTCGCTGTCAGGGGCTCCCTGATTTCAGAGATGCCCTCCTTTCAGTGGAGTGTTCAGTGCATGCAAAAAATGAGTCTTGCGTGACCGCCAGGTGGTTTGTCGGGAGACGTTTTCCCTCCCGACTCAGTGCCTCCGCAGCCCTCGGTGCTCCCACCGGTGCTCGCACCAGCTGTTAACCCACGTGCACCTTCGTCCCCTCCTCCAGGTACCTGCTGCTCAGAACACACCAGTTGTCTCTGGATGCTTTTCTAGTTGCCTTGAAGTTCATGCAGGTGGAAGGTGTGGACATCGATGAGGTCCAGTGCATCCTGGCCAACCTGATTTACATGGTGAGCGAGCGCGTCCCAGTGGGCTGGGCCTCGACTCGAGGCTCTGGGGGCCGCGGTGAAGCCGCTCGTTTTGTGAAGGCGTTTTCTGATAGAACGGACTGCACGCTAGGGAGTAACCACGACGTGGAGGGGACGCGGGTGGGCGGACACGGTGGGACTTCTCTGTTCTCCACCACGCGTGTGTATTCGTTGTGCGCCCAGTGGACCGAGCGGCTGTGGTTGGAGCAGGCCGCTTACGCACGGGGCCGAGCAGTGACCGCACCCTCGCCCCGGCCCAGCCGCAAGCCAGCCCTCTCTCCCCTGCAGGGTCACGTTAAAGGCTACATATCACATCAGCATCAGAAGCTGGTTGTGAGCAAACAGAACCCGTTCCCGCCGCTGTCGACAGTGTGTTGAGTGCGCACGCGGCCCCAGGACCGGAGAGCGTGCGTTCCTCCAGTTACCGTCTGCGCCGGTTACTTCGGTCCCGTGCAAGGACCCTGCGGCCGGGCTCTCTGGGGCTCGTTTGCCCGCACACACGGACTCCTTGAAACCCCTGCACTCACAACTGCCGTGCGGAGAGCGGGAGCTCCTTCAGAAAACGCGGACGGCTGAAGGGCTCTGTGCCAGGGCGGCTCTGTTACTCGGGGGCTGTCTGTGAAGGCGCCATCGTGAGTTGTTACGTGACCCTCTGAGACGGCACGCCGAGTTCAGACAGATGGCATAGCCTTTATTCTGCCTTCTGGGGACACGTTTATTTTTATATATTAAAGTTGAACTTTGTATCTGATCAAAGTGGTTAATGTAAGGCTTCCTTCTACAAAATGAATTTACTTTGATAATTTTCCACGTTTTACAGCCTGCTGTGTTTTCAGAGTGTGCACGTTTTCTCTGTTTATGCAAAATTTAAGGAGAAAACATCAGAAGTGGTTTTAGCTGGTCTTTGCGGTATCGCTGAGGGCAGCAGCTTCGACGCTGCTCCGGAGGACGTGGCCCCCCCTCACGGCGCGGGCCACAGACAGGGCTGGTCCTGCGTCCGCCTCCTGCCGCCTGCCGGGCCCCTGAGCTCGAGGGGAGCGTGCGTCTGCTCCCTGTGGTGCCAGCCATCCAAGGGACGGGTGACCACCAGGGGTGCGTTGGTGCTGGCTCTGGCTCCCAGTTCAAGTCCACACGGGCCTCCTCACGGCCTGAGCAAGTTCCAAGAGCAAGTGTACCAAAGGGACCAGCCAGCTTCCCGATTCAGATAGTGTCACCTGTGTCCTAGGCACATCTGGATCCCAGCTGAGGGACCCACGCGCGCGGTGGGATGGAGCGTGTGCCGTGGGTTTGTGGCCGACATGTTCTTGACCTCTGGGGCTGCCTCTCCCCAGCCAGTCCCCTGAGCAGGAAAGTGTGACACTGGGCGGGCACGGAATCCCCTTGTGCTGAGGCCGTGCTGTCCCCTGCTCTCACGGCAGTGTGTGCGGGAGGAACGGCGACCTTCCGCTGCTCCGCGGGGCCGCCCTGCAGCCTGGTGTAGAGCCGAGTTCTCATGGCCTGGGTCTCACTCTGGGCTCTGTCGGCACCTCCAGGCCCTTCCCCCAGCAGCAGGCATTGACCGGCGAAGATCCAGGGTTGGCTGTTCCCGGTAATGCGTGGTCTTGCTTGGCCACGGAGGAGACACCCATTGGGTGTCAGTGGCCTTCTCTTCAGACTTGGCCTGTGTGCACAGTGGGTCCCTGCGGGCCCCTGCGGCCGGTCTGCATCGGAGGAGCAGACCTCTGCCCCCGCGGGGTCGGGTCAAACCCTGTGCGTGTCCCCTAATCCAAGTCCCTGCTTCTGGAGTTGTGCTCCACTGGCCTCCAGAACCCGTTTTCAATAAAGTTTTAATTTATTTACGGGCACCTGGGGACTCAGTTAAGCGTCCGACTTTCGCTCAGGTCATGATTTCACAGTTCGTGGGTTCAAGCCCTTCATCAGGCTCTGTGCTGACAGCTCAGAGCCTGGAACTTGCTTCAGATTCTGTCTCCCTCTCTCTGCCCCTCCTCTGCTCATGCGCTGTCTCTCTCTCTCTCTCAAAAAAAAAAAAGTTAAAAATAAGTAAAAGGTTTTATTTAATTATTTCTACCCTGAACATGGGGCTCGAACTCACAACCCTGAGGTCAAGAGCTCCACCGACGACGGAGCCAGCTGGGCGCCCCTAGAGCCCTTTCACTGAGCTGAGCCTGGGGGAAGGGCAGGCCTTCGGTTTTCTGGCCCCAGGGTCTCTGCTGCAGGTCCACAGCAGCGTCCTCTCTGACGAGCCCTGTCGTCACACGGACCCTGTCCTGAGGGTTCGCCCGCTGACGCTGTGTTCGCGATAATTCCCTGGTAACGTTGCCACTTGGCGGATCCGGGCTTATCGTGGGAATCAGCGCTGTGACGAGACCGCAGACAGTCCGCGTTATTCACGTCACGACTGCAGCCGTCGTCCGCGGACTCGGTGGCAGGCATTTGCAGCTGTGGCCTCATTTGCAGACGGGGCTTGCAGGTGACACGAGCCCTCCGTCGAGACTTCAGGGCTCAGTCTGGCCCGCGCTCCGCCCTCCCAGCAGCCTGCGTTGTTCGAGCACGTTTACTCGCGGGGTCAAGGTGGAAGGTCGGGAGCGGAAGACCTGCGTGGCGTGTTGAAGAATCCTAACACTGAAAAATCTGAACTGGGTTGAAAGTCCCTGTATTTCACTCAAAAGTATTTAAGTCAACTTACGTTTTAATCCCGCTAAAAAAGCGCGGTCTCCAGCGGACGTCAGCCGCCCTCTGCGTTAGAGCTACGGCCGCTGCCCTGGGGGCTGCCCGCGCCCCCGGAGACCCGGGCTGTGTGCGCGGGAGGGCGAGGAGATCAGCCCGCGGATGGACGGACGCCGTGTCCACCGCGTCGCGCTCCCTGGGCCCGTGCCGGCCGCTCGGCGGGGAAGACTGGTTTGGGGCCTCTTGCGCGTGGGGGCCGCGTCTTCACGAAGGCGGTGCGCGCCGCCGGGAGTCCGCCCTCCAGCTGTGTCTCGGCCCTGCTTGCGGGACGCTGCCGTCACTGCCTTTAGGCGGGGGCGCCAGGATGGGGACTGACGGCCGAGGGTCAGCAGGCCGCTTCGGGAGCGGAGCGGAGGGCCGGCCTGGGAAGGCCCCGCCCCGTGTCTGTCTGCGTCCCACCTCGTGCTCCTCTGGACGGTGTCCCCTCGGGTCTGGTGCTCTGCACGCCCCTGCTCACGTGCCCTGGGTGGCCGCGCTGTGGCCGCGGGGCCGTGGGGGAGGCGGCGCGCCGAGCAGGGCCTCCCCAGCCCCCTTGGCGGTGCGGATGAGGGCGGGTCCGGCCTGCCACCGGGCCCCTGGGGGCCGTGGCGGCTCTGGCTCCGCCCTCGGGCGCGTGGGAAGGACAGGAAGCAGAAGGGCCAGCTCAGCCCGCCCGGCGGGTGCTTGCCGGCTGCTGGGAGCCGGGCTGGAAGCCGGACGCCCGGGTCCCGACCGGCCATGTGGGGCCACCCGCGCACCGAACCAGGGCTACCGGCAGAGCGAGAGGCGGCCGCGGAGACCCCCGGGGGGACCCAGCGCCACGGCTGCAGGGCCAGCGAGAGCGTCCCCCTGAAGCGGCTTTCCCGAGGTGCCAAGGGAGGGCAGGAGTCCGCTCAGGAGCCGGCGGGGGGGGGCGCGTACCAGACGCGGGCGGAGGACGGCAGGGAGCAGCTCGCAGTTCTTAGACCTGGCCTGCGGGGGCGAGGGTGGTGGAAGCAGGGCTCCAGGATGAGAGCCCCCGACGCGTAGCTGGGCCGCCGGTGCCACGGCTGGCCGTGTGGCCCCGGGCCGGCCATCGGGGCGCAGACAGAGAGCCTGGCCGCAGCTCCCGGGAAACTTGTTGAAAGACAACTGGTGTGGCTGTTCCTTTGTCCCTCCCTTCATCCTGCTGCTGGGGATACAGGTGTGATGGCTGGAGCTCTGAGTGCCGTTCTGGAATATGAGGATGAGGGCCACTTCCAGGAGGAATGAGTGGTCATGGCCGGGGTCATGCTCACCTTTCTTTCGTTTTCTTCCTTCGCTCCTTGATTTCTTGCCGTTGTGCTGGCCCCATGATGCATTTATTAGGAGGCGTATACAATGGTTCTCCATTTTAGCTTTTATTAGAGGGTTTTCTGGATATTCATTTTCTCCAGAGCCCTTCCAGAACTGAAATCCTGCAAACCCCCTTTTGTGATTGTTTCTGGTGGCGTAAGATTGGATGCTGCGAACCACCTGCGTCCCGAATGGGCCTTACAGACAGACCTCACTCTGCTCGGCCCCACACGTGGGGGGCTGTGCTCCAAAGGTTCTGACCAGAGGAGGGGTGGGCCCGTGGCTTGCGGTGCAGAGGGTGCGGTTGGAGAGGTGCAGTGGGACGGCGGGGACAGACAGACGCAAGCCGCCGGGGTCAGAACGATGTCCGGGCAGCACACTTAAAACCTCAGAAGAGAGAGCTTAAAATAATTTTAATGGTACACATATCCAACTCGATAGATCCAAAATAAGATAATTTCAACGTGCCATCTTTGTTTAAAAACTGTAAATTTGGGTTTACGTTGTTAACTTCTGTGTGTGCAGGGGGCGGGGTGCTGAGGGAGAGTGGGGCCGTGGGGGGTGGGCGGCGGCGGCCTGGGACAGGCTGTGGCTCCGGGAGGGGGCTTCACACCGGGTCACACCGGCCCCTGGGCCCAGCCGGGCGGAGCAGAGGCCCGGAAGTAGCACCGTGCAGGCCGCCAGCCCGCACCACCAGGGACAGGTCTGCAAACACAGGCCTGAGGACACGGCGCTGCTGAAAACGACGCCCGGCCGACAGCAGGGATGCACCCCCCTCCCCCCCCCCCCCCGCATAAAGCCGATGTCTCCGCGTCTGCTTCTCTCGCGTGTCTCCCTGTCCAAGGCACAGAGGGCTGAGGTGAGGTGTCGAGGTGCCAGAGCTGGGCGGGCCTCCCAGGAGTGAGGTCACTGGTCCCGTCCCAGAAACAGAGACAGTTGGCACCTCCAGGCGGCCCCGAGTAACAAGGCTCAGGGGCTCCCACGTGGGCAGCTCTGGGCAGGGGACAGTCACCTGGAGCTCACCCGCCAGGTCCCCTGTGCTGCGGGGGGGGGGGGCACACAGGAGGGCAGGGGGCTGGGGGCCGGTTCAGACCAGTCGCCCCGGAGGCCCGGGGGAGAGAAACAGCCCAGTAAGCAGCCTCCGGGGGCTTGGAGCGACCCCAGAGCCACGGCTGCCTGGAGCCCAGCACGGAGGCCAGCGTGGCAGGACGGGTCCCCGGGGCAGTGTGGCAAGCGTTTCTGTAGAGGAACAGAGTGGACCAGAGCCGGGGACTTCGAGCCAGGCAACCAGGTGACCCAGGGGCCGTTAGTAAGAACCACACGTGTCCTCTAACCTGAGACACCGCCGAGACCACTCTCGGCACCACGGGGCGCGGTGGGGGCGGTGGCTGCGGGGACCTCACAGCCCGTGCCTGGCGGGCTCCCAACCATAGGCTCCCCTCACGCACGGGGTCCCGCGGCGCTCTCGCCAGAGAAAGCCACCGGTCCTGTCTGCGATGAAAAAGTCATTTCTGGGCGAAGCTGAGACTCCGTGAGACTCCAGGGTTTGGTGTCCTTGGGGACCTGCTTCAGTCGGACGCCTGCGGCGGAATCACCCCTAAACGGAAACGCGGACCTACCTGCCCTCTGCCCGGGCAGCTCCTTGGTCTTCCTCGAACAGGGAGCCCCCCGCCACCTAACTCGGCTGGGCCTGTGGCAGCCCCTCTGTGCTTCGGGGCGACTGTGACCCTTCACGGAACAGGTGGGGCTCACGGCGTTTGTCCTGAGACCTCTGCCCTCTCCCTCAGGAGCAAGATCCATGCCCGCCTTCTCCCGAGGCTCCTGGGCCTGTGCCCGCCGTCCGCAGGGCCTGGGCCCCACCCCAGTGTCCCCCTGTCCCCAAGGGGCGCTCGACGGCTACAGCCAACCAGCCTGGTGAGAGGGACGTGTGTGCCAGGCAGCTCCGTTAGCTCTGTCCCCAGGCAGGTGGTGGCCTGGAGGTGAGTGGCACCAGGACACGGGGGTCAGCAGATGCCCCGTCCTGAGCCCCAGAGCTCGCCCTCCTGACGGTGTCCCACCGTCTCTTCCGGGGCCTTACGGAACGGGTATTCCTGCTGGTTGGGACGAGCCATCCTGGGGAGGTGGTGGGGGGAAGGCACCCTTCTCTCTGGTGTGCCTCAGTCTCCCCCTCTGATGCACATGCGGGCCTGGTCGCCGACCCGGGGCCACCAGTGACAGATGGGAGCAGCAGCAATGCTGTCTAGGCCCCAAACCACCTTTGACGTCACAACCCGCCCGCGCTGGGGGCGCAGAGAGCGCTCAGGCGCGGAAACCGCGGGAGGACGGCCTCCCACCCGCGCGGGCCTGGGCCTGCTCTGCGGGCCTCGGACCGTCTCTGGGCCTCCGCATGTCCGCTCGCATTGATCGTCCTGACCTTTCTTTGCCTGCTGTTGACAGAACACCCTGACGGCTTGTGACATCTGGGGCGTTCCTGCGCTGGCACTTTGAAACTTTGCTCATCTCAGTTACGCAAAAAGCAAACTGCAGGGGCGTTTGGAAAATGCCCCCGGGGGGGTCCGGTCTGAGGTGACCTGTTGTGTTTCCTAAAGCACTTTGCTCCTCGTGACCACAGGCTGGGGACCCTGACGGGAAGGGCTCGCCACGCAGGGCAGGCGGGGGCCCTCCCACAGCCCCCGCCCCATACGGGGCACTCGGGGGGCGCCAGATGGCCCCGGCCGCTCCCGGCGCAGGACCAGCAGGAGGAGTGGCCCCTAAGCCCATGCAGGAGCGTCCAGGCCAGGGAGAGGCTCTCGGGGAGACGTCTGGGTCCCCCCGCCCGCCCTGCCTCCACTCCCAGAGCCTCCGCCACTGACTCCCCAGTGTCCCGACTGACACCGGGAGAGCCTGCCGTGAACGGGGTGGGGTTACCCTGGGGCAGCTGGACTCCTGTCCCACAATCTAGCATCTCCCGACGGCACCTCCCAACCTGGAGAGGGAAAGGCCGGCTCCAGTCCAGAGGAGGGTGTCTCCCACAGAGCAAGGAAACCCCCGGATGAGGAATCCACACAGATCTCCTCACCGCAGACCGGAGACTTGGTCCGGGCGCCGCCGCCGAGAACGGCCGTGCGAACACAAACGAGACACCAGCAGCTGACATGACTTTAATGGGGGTGGGGCGCAGGGCCCCCCGCTCAGCCTTGGGCCTCGACCCTGGCCTTCATGGACCTGTCGATCCACTTGAGGAAGTTGGCGACCTTGGTGTAGACTCCGTACTTCCCTTTCCGCGCACACCCTTCTCCCCAGCTGACGATGCCGGTGACGAAGTAGGTGTCCTTGAACCTGGTGACGTGAGGGCCCCCGCTGTCCCCCTGACAGGCATCCTCGGGACTGGTGTCATAGCCGGCACAGAACATGTTCTGGGTGACGGTGAAGCTGCTGGACAGCTTGCACGTGTTCCTGTCCACGTAGGGCACCTCCAGCATCTTGAGGGTGGTGGACGGGCGGCCGTTCTCGTGGGTCTTTCCGAAGCCGCTCACGATGCCCGTCTTCTGCGCCATGAGCGTGGACTCGGCCCAGTCCTTCTGGGGCAGGCAGGCGGGGGCCACGTTGGCGCGGAAGGTGATGGGCGTCTTCAGCCTGATGACGGCGATGTCGAAGTCATAGGTCTCCCTGACGAACTTGTTGTGCTTGATGATCACCTGCACCTCGTGCGCCACCTCGTCGCCCTCCTCCTTGTCCATGTCCCGTTCACCTGGGGGATGGCGAGGACGCGGTGCGTTCAGCTCGGGGTGGGCCGTGCACTTACGTGCATGGTGCTTTTTAGAGCAGCTATTTGTTTTGTTATTAAAAAAATGGAACATGGTCACTAGAAAACCTAAAAAATAAAATCATAAGGAGGCAAATAAAAATGGCCTTCAGGGGCGGCCACCAGTCGCACTTTGGAGGTACGGCCAGTACTTCAGGCGGATGCTTCCTGAGGCCGCGCCGTGCAGCAGGGGCACCGGGGACGCGAGGCCTGTGCCTGACCGCCCCGTCCAGACGGCCGCCTGGTCCTGGAACGCGGCCAGTCGGAACCGGGACGTGCAGAGCTTTCAGACATATGGTGAAAACACAGACTCAGAATATCTCAGTTGTCATTTAAAATTGATTACACATTGAAATAATAATAATATTTTGGATATACCGGATTAAAATTAATATCATCTGTAAACTTAAAAGTGTCTAATAGGAAATGTAACATAACTAGGAAATTAAAAATCACACGTATGGCTTGCGTGTGTGGCTCGCAGTGGATTTTCACTCAACTGCTCTGGAGTCTGGAGACGGACGGACGTTACAAAATCACCTCACGGACGAAACCATGAGCAGCAGATGCTCCGTGCTCAGGCTGTCGAAGAGGAGCTCTAGGAGCCTCCCCGGAGGAAGGGGCCCTGAGGGGAGGCTCAGGGCACTGGGCCTGGACACGGACGGCGCCGCCCACCCCCCTCTCCGCCCTCACCTGTGACCAACCCCCCCCAGCCCCGCTGCAGGATACCGTGTGTTAACTAGTGTCTCCCACTGGCGGCTCTGGAAACAAGAAAATGGCGTGAGCCCTGCCGGCGGCTGAGCGGGTGTGGCACCACTTACCTACCCTCACCTTGAATCTCTTGGCCTGGTGGAGACAGTGCGCCGCGGTGAGGACGTAGTACTCGCTCAGGATGGTGCCTCCGCAGAACCCCTCATTCTCCTCGTTGATGAGCAGGGCCTGCAGGGGGCACGCAGGAGCCCGCCAGGTTGGCCTGCCCGCCGCCCTCCCCGTCGGGAATGCAAGGCCTTTCCCGCACACCTGCCCGCGGCGCGTCACCCCCCGTTCTTGCCTGTCCCGCTGGTGTTGTGCCAGCAGGTGCTCGGAGACCTCACTGTGGCCGCCCGGCCGCCGCCCCGCCCCGGGTCCTGCCCCAGCCGCTCCGCACCGAGCAGCCACCCGGTCCACCCGGCAGCCGTCTGCTGGGGCCCCACTAGTGCCCGGCGCCCCACGGGGCTTCTGCCGCGCTTCCCCTTTCTGCTCCTGGACCTCAGACTCCTTCCTCGGGGAGCCGTCCTGTGCCTTCCAGGGCGGTCACAGCACTCTGCAGTGTCACCGCAGAAAAACGATTTTCTCTGTTGACAGCCTTGGCGGCCTACGTGACTAAGGATTACCGCACCAGCCCTCCCCCGACGGCCGCAACTGCCACCGCTCAGGGCAATTCCCTTGGAATCCACGGGGCTCCCCCTGTAGGCGACTTTCTCCCCACGGGATTTGAGAGTGAGGGCGTTGCCCCTGGGGTGGGGGGAGCCCTGGCAGGCCCAGGAGGCACTGCCCACAGGCCTCTTATTTCCCTTCCTCCCCAGAGAACCGCCTTGCAGATCTGGGGATGGAGCACTTTTTGTTTTCCCTTTATCTGGAGAGTTCCCCAGTGCGCGGCTGGCGCTGGCGCCTGCCGGTCAGTGGAACAAAAGTTCAAATCCAAAAGCGCCCCAAGGACCCCCGAGGACCCTGAGGACCCCCGAGAACCCCGTGGGGCTCGGAGCAGCAGCGCTGGGGGAGGGTCGGTCTTCCCAAGACCTGGACCCCAGCTCTTCTAGACGTGGAGGCAGGGCCGCTGGGCTGGGCTGAGTGAGCAGGGCTCACGTGTTCCCTGGAGAGGATCCCGCCGCCCAGGTCCCCTACCCTTGTCCGCTTCTGGGGGGCCTCCCAAAGCCCCCTGGAGCTCCACGCCGCCACCCGGCCCAGGGCCACTGACTCCCACCCGGCCGCGTCAGTGCCGCTCGCTCAGCACGCACCAACCCCAGCGGGGCCGCCCCCCCGGCTCTGGGCGTGCACACGGCAGGGGACAGCCCTGCTGATCTCACGTCCTACACGTGACCCTTGGGCCATCGTGGGGCCCACGACCGTTCTCCCTGAATGTGCACTGTGGCCACAGTGACCACACGCGGACATGCTCCTCCCTGGGCCCCTGATGAGACCAAGGGAGAGTGTCCCTGACAGCAGGTCATAAAGGAGCAAGCGGTGGCTCCCCCACACCTGGCAGCCGCCCCCGCTCCCACCCCCCCAAGCCACCCCCACCCTCCCAGCGCCCCCTCCTGCCCCGCCTTGGCCCCCCAGCCGCCCGGAGCCTGCAGCCCACGTAGGGCTCCAGGGCTGCCCCTCCTTTCCGTCCATCTTACACAGACACACGGGGACAGATGGCAGGTGGGAAGGGACAGAGCCCACTTCTCGCCTCAGGCACCCTCTGCCCCAGAGCCAGCAGGGCTCCCCACCGCCCACCCGTGCCACTAGGCCCGCTCAGCAGTCACCTGCCAGGGACACTCGCCCTCTGCGCAGTCCCGCCCGCCCACGATCCGGATCAGGTTGCTTGCGTCCTCCACAGGGCTGGCCTCCGTGCTGTTCGAGGCCAGCAGGTCCAGAGGGCTCTGGGTGGGAGGCAGGTCTCCGGGGTCATCCTGCTCCTGCACGTCTGCGTCCCAGGGACCCTCACCGCTGTGGGCGGTCTCGGCTGACCTCCTCCTGCGCTTCGGAGTGTGTTTCCCACAGGGGAAAGGCCCTGAAATCACGGGCGGCCTCAGCCGGGCGGGACCCTCCTCGTCCCCCACACGAAGCTATCCCCCCCCCCGCCCCCGGGCGGAGGAGGAGGGAACAGAGAGGGACCAGGCGCGCCCTGCCTCGGAGGCGCGTGGTGGGACAGGGGCCGCAGGACCCCTGGCCCCTCGCTGGGCCCCGCGCTCTGTGAGCCTCTAGGCCACAGCCTCCAGGCCGGCTCTCATCACGGAAAAGGAAACCTGCCGGCGTCACTTGGGGCCTGTGCGACCTAATTGTTCTTGGGGTCCTTGGCTCCCCTCCTGGCTCCTACGCCCCCCGAGCCCCCGGCCAGGACAGTCAGGCCTGCGCTGCCCCGGACATGCTCCAACTCCAGCCTCCCAGGGCAACGGGACCCCACGATCACAACCATTCCGTGGCTGCTCGAGGTCTTCACCTCCCCCGGGGAGCCAGGCAGTGTCGCCGCCCACTCCTCAGCCGGCGCCGGCCGCGCCTCCTACCTGTGGAGACGCAGGACTTGCCATCATCCGCGAGGACGTACCCGCCGGCACAGCCGCACACCACGGAGCCCTGCTCCTCGCTGCAGAACTGGTCACAGTCGCCGTTGTCCAGGCTGCAGGCTTTCCGCGTGGCTGCGGGGGAGGCACGTGGGCCCTCGGGACCAGCCGGGGACACCAAAGGACACCAGCCAGCCGGGAGGAGGGACAGTGGCACCGGGGCGCGTCCACCCGCCTTCCGCCCAGAGGGGGGCCCCCGCCGGAGCCGAGGGCCGGCACCGCACAGAACCGCATGGCCAACAGGTAGCTGGTCCCTGCACAAGTGGGACGGGGCCAGGGGGCGCCTCTGTGCACGCTCGTCCCCGCCCTGCGGCTCCCGCACCGCGTGGGGCCAGCACGCGGCCCCTCCCCCCACAGCCACGTGACCCGTGTGCGCAGGCCGGCGCGAGCAAGGGCTCCGGGGCCTCCGCCTGACACGTGCCCCGGGCCGGGCCACTGAAGCTGGAGGACCCACTGCGGAATAAAGGGTCTGGGGGACTTGTCTGGGGACTGGGGTCCGGGCCCGGTGCAGCAGCAGCAGAGACGGCGGGGCGCGTCCCGGACTCCGCTGGCCTTCCTGTCGCCAGCTGTGTGGTTTGCGCAGGTTATCTAAACACTCTGGGCCTCGGTTCCTCACTTGTAAAGTGGAGGCCACACGGCCTCCCAGGTCACGTGGAGCTCTTGACACAGGGAGCCTGGGGCTGGTGTCCTGGGCCTTCGAGGCCGGGCGAGCGCGACCTCCGCGGCTCAGCGGCTTCGGCTCCGCCAGAATCGCCCACTGTCGCCCGCACACTCTCGACATTCGACCGCACACTCACACCAGCGGTGTCACCGCGACAATTTTATGTCACATTCTGCCCCTGGAGTTTTGATGAATAAATAATTATGGTGAGAAGATCACCATTAGCGAAACTTCAGAAAATGCCCAGCGGCTCCAGGCTCAGCCAGAGGGAGAGCAGGAGAGGACGCTCCGGGCCGTGGGCGGGATGACGTGGGACCGATAGTCCCATCGGGGACGGTCCCACAGCGGTCCCAGCTGCGAGCACTTTCTAAAGGTTAGAAATTAAGTGATCTGAAAGAAGTGTGTATCTTTCTCCTTAGGGGAAACCGGCCTGATATGAATCTAATTTTTATTTAAAACAATTAATGACCATATTCACCAAATTAGGAAAAATCTTCATGAGATACATGAAGACTTCACTAGATACATCAGCTTTGCATAACTGGACAATCCCGGGCATTCGGAGCTGACATGTGCGCTGACAAACCTAAGTGGCAGGTGGTGAGTCAGGGCCGCTGCTGGGGCCACAAGGAATTTAAGTAGATCGGCAGCGCCACCCCGGGTCTCTGCGTTCCTGGCCACAGGCTGCAGACCCCCCGGAGGCGCGCGGAAGGCTGCGAGTCTCTCACGGCACGGAAAACCGAGAGGACTGTGGGACACGCTTTCACTTTCTTGTCTTTGCTGCTCCGACGACGGCGCAGCCTCAGGGAAGCCAGACTCTACCTCGGACGGGACCCGAGATGGGTTCCTTCGGGGTTTCGGCTTCTCCCCTCGCTCCCGACCCTTCCGCTGACCCTGACCCGAAGGCACACGGAGAAACGGAACTCACACAATTCACAGTTTTTGCCTTCATATCCTTCCAGGCAGGTGCATGTGTATCCCCCAATGCCGTCTGCGCACTTGCCCCGGTTTTGGCAGGGGCTGTTTTCGCACTGGTCTCCATCTGCAAAGACAGGGTTTGGGGACCTGAAGCTGGCGGGCGGCCCCACCATCGGGGAAGAGGCCTCGCTGTGTGGATCTTGGTGTGCGCGGTCCCGATAGCGGGACGAAACCTGAACCTCTTCCGGCCTCCCTGTAACGACTGCTCCCGTCTGGACTCTGTGTCACCCGCACCCCCCCCCCCCGTGCGACTCTGTGTACGTGATGCTCTTATCTAACTGGGTCATTGATAAGCCCTTCTATTTCTGCTGAGATGTTTGCGTGTTTTCAACAGTGAGGCGCTCCGGGCCGGTGGCCA
>CM053574.1:132597564-132612308 GCA_028646485.1 Cryptoprocta ferox | reverse complement strand
TGGGAAATTTGAAAAGTATTAGCAGGATGAAACATGAGTCATGATTAATACCACTTCACAAGCTGTGAACGTTCAATCTTATTAGAAGCCCTAATCTTTCAGACTCTGTCTTCTGTTTCTACCTAATGCCTTGGTTCTAAAAAATGATGAGAAGCGCGGCTGACGAAACCCACATTTCAGTAAGTAACAAAACTGGAATCAGTATAAAGTTAACCCCCAAAATAATTTCTCAATAACCATTATGGACACACACGGAGAGGAAAAGTCTTAGGTGAGGAAGACATAAGCAGGAGCCGAAAGGAAATTCAGGAAGAATTTTCGAAAGTGAAATACGATCTCCCCCTATTTCAATGTCTGAACAAACCCATCAGTATTAAAATAGAAACCTCTTACCTTTGTATTTATTCCAGAATTCAGTCTAAAAGGGAAAAAAGATTTTAAAATACATTAGGGAAAACACAGACATTTCACACTGAGGATAACTATAACCTCGTCACTCAACCTGAATAGGATGCTTTCCCAAAGGGGCCTTTTCTGGTACAAATCGCTCTGAAACTGTGCAGTCTGACAGGGACGTGCTCAGATCTTCCGCGTCTGCGTGGACAGGGTTTTGATGGTCTCAGACGCACCATCTCTGCTGAATATTGAGCACATATTTTCAAGCTAGTCACTGACACATCGATTGTACCAAAAATGCTTTGCTCTGTTTGCTACGCCCAAGCTGATCAGTGAGTGGTTTTGGGTTAGAGATGTGGGTCAGAGACTCACTAAGGGATCAGACGCCGGGGCTATAACCACGTTAATGAGAAAGTGGTAATTGATAACGGGGTTAAAATAGGACACCGAAACCCTATATTACACTAGAAAATGTTCAGTCTTAGAAATTATGTTTGCTGGGTTCAGTAGTTTGAACAGGGCACCCCCGTCCCCCCACCCACTGCCAATTCAGGTGCAGCCTCAGAACGTGGCCTCAACTGGAAATACGGTCTTTGCAGATGTAATCAAGGTGTGCATCACGAACGGACCACCGGGCTTAGGGTGGCCCCGCACCAGTGGCGGTGCTGTCAGGAGAGATGGAAAGTGCTCGAGGGCCACTTGGAGGCAGAGCAGAGACCTGGGTGATGGGCCTACAGGCTGGCAGCATCCCCCTCAGACCGCTGATAAAGGAAGCTGTCCACTCTCGAGTCAGTGGGCCCTGTTCCTGGGCGCCCAGGGAAGCCACACTGTACCATGTTCCAAGGTCAGAATGACTCAGCGGAACCTTCCAGCAGGGGCTGTGTTTCTGCCCCCAGCACACACTGTACGTCCGCTTCGTTAGCAACTAACCTACGTTTCAAACTAAAGAGTACAAATCTCCCCAAGGTCCATGCCTCTGGAGCCTGCCACCTGGCACATACTGAAAGCATAAGATAAGGCTTGGAATTTTCTGGAATGCCCTGCATCATGATGATTTGTATTTCCTGATGTAGCAAGAAACACGTATGACCCTGTGTTTCCCGCTCCTTCCGAGGAACTCTTCTGCTTCCGGAAGACTGCACCTCCCAGCATCGGCCCCTCTCCTGGGCTCCACTAAAACTCTGTTCCTTTCTTTTTTTTCTTTTTAAGAAATTCTAGAAGTTTGCTACATTTGTGTCGACACCTTCCAGACAGAGTCAACCTGGTGGCGCCTTGATTGGGACGTGCGGCCGCCAGGACTGTGGGAGAGTGAGTTCCCGTGGCTTCCAGGCCCCCAGCTTGTGCTTCGGTACGGAAGTCCCGGGACACTGACTGCGGTCTCCTTACAGTCCCACCGAGAACGTTACCACACAGCAGAGCTGCTGCGTACGTTCTGTGAAAGCCGACACACGCACAGATGCCGATAACCGCCTCCACGGCCCCCGGCGTCACAGCCGTGACCTCCGAGGGGGTCACGCAAACTCACTGGTGCACCAACGCCCTCGTGAGACTGGCTGCTTGGTCCAGATGGTGCCTCTGACCCTCATTCAAGTCACGTGTGTATCAGTCGTGTGTTTGTATCGCTGAGTAGAGCTCCACCACGCCGCGGCTGGTGGGTCCCCGCACCCAGCAGGGACAAGGGCGAGATTCGTAGACTGGGGCAATCCAGGTTTCCGTGTGAAAAGAGTGGTAATTTCTGTAGGGCACTCGGGTGGGGCCGGCCAGCCGCACCTGCCCCGCCACGGCTCGTGTCCCTGGTTCTAATTCTGCACGTGTGCAGTGGCATCTCATCGTGGCTGCAGTCTGCACGTCTATGCCAGCGGAGGACGTCGGGTGTCCCCTGTGCGTGTCGGCCCTTCCTGTGCCCCCTCTTGGGAGGCATCCGTCCTCATCTTCCGCTCATTATAGTTGTCAGTTATTTACTTTCTTCTGTTGAGTAGTGACAGTTCTTTACGTATTCCGAATACAGACCCTTTGTCGGATGTGTGATTTGCAAATTTTTTTTTTAGTTAATAGCTTGTATTTTTAGTCTTCCATATTTTTCAGAGCAAATTTTAAATTTGCAATAAGTCCAATCTTTTTAAGTTTATTTATTTATTTTGAGATGCAGAAAACACGAGCAGGGGAGGGGCAGAGAGAGGGAGAGAGAGAATCCCAAGCAGGCTCCACACTGTCCACACAGAGCCCAACGTTGGGCTCGATCTCATGAACCATGAGATCATGACCTGAGATGAAACCAAGAGTCGGACACTTACCTGGGCCACTCAGGCACCCCTGGAATATGTCCAGTTCACGCACTTTCTCCTTCACGGGTTATGGTTTTGATGTCGTGTCTAAAAATTTTTGCCTAACTTCACGTCATGACATGTCTGCTTCAAGTTCTATGTTCTACCTTTAGATCCTCGACCCATTTTGAGTTAATTTTTGTACAGTTGTGAGATTTAGGTCAAAGTGGACCTTGTGTGTACGGAGATGTGCAGATGTCCCCAAACCATCGGTTGAAAAAGACAATTCTTCCCCCAATGACTTGCCTCTGAACCTTTGTTCATATCAATTGGCCACATTTCTGTGGGCCTGTTCATGGACCTTCTGGTCTGTCCCACTGATCTAAGCATCTGTCCCCTTCCCAACAGCACACACAAATGCCCTGTGGTTAGTGAGGCTTTGCAGTGAGTCCTTGAATCCGGTAGCATGATTCCTGTCTCTCCACGTGGTTTCAGCTCTTGTAATTTCTTTGCTTTTCCACATCTGCAGGTGTGGAGTCAGCTCGTCTCTACCTGATGGGGTGTTTATGGCAACGCGCTGAATCTGGGTGAACGCGGCGGCAGCCGTGGATTTGGGCAAAGACCGCGCGTGGGCTCCGCGTCCCTGTGTGCGGCCCAGCCCGGGAGTGCGGCTGAGGCCGTGAATAATGATTTAAGCGAACACTTTATGTTCAGGAGCTGATTCAACACAACCTCCGGAAGTTCTCATGACCCTGCTCTGGACTGGGCCACACCCTGTCCTCCCCGCACCCCGGGTGCCCGGGCGGGCGACGGCGCGCCGGCCCTTACCGTCTTGGCGGTGTCCTCGAAGACTTCGCGGGCCTCCTCGAACGAGCATGTCTCCTCCATACACTCTCTCTCCAGGTTCCCTCGCTTCATCTCTTCCCAAAACGAGTTCGCCCTGCGGACCCTCCCCAGGACGCCGCTGGCGCGCTCCGGGCGCAGGAACACTAGCAGACGGGCGGGGACACGGAGCCCGAGGGCCTCAGCCGCCCGCCGGCCGTGTCCCCTCACCTCCGCGCTGCAAAGGCCCCTTCCTCGCGCCCCAAGGCAGCCGGACGGGACCCCACCTGCTCCCGGCCCCTCCGCGGGGAAGTCCGCTCGCCCCACCCCCCGCCGCCCGCCGGCCCTGCCTGGACTCTCCCTTCTCAGCGCCTGGGGCCACGCCCCCGTGCCCCGGCCCCCACCCTTCCCGCTCTCAGCTCCGGAAGGTGCCGTTATGACCGCGCTCTACAATCAAAATACGCCTCTCATCGAGGCCCAGGACACACGCGCAAAACAGCACTTTGAAGAAATGGTTCTTATTACAAAGTGTTTTACTCGATTTCTGTCTTTTCCACTTCGCTTGAGAATCCCACCGAATGGGTTTGTGACTCTCAAATGCGTCCCCACCCCACCCGCCCGTTTAACGGCCTTGGGTCCGAGCATCTTGGGGCCCCTCCTCCGGCCGCGTCCGTCCTGTTCCCTGTCCACCGGGTACGGGGACCCCCGGACCCTCCTCAGCCCCGCACGCCTCTCTCTGCCTTCCTTCTTGCCTTGCCCTCCAAGTTGCTCTTCTCGCTTACGACCTGCACCCTGAGGTCCGTCCCCAGCCCCGCCTCCGCTCGGCGGTGAGCCCTCGGCTCAGAGCACCCCCCACCCGTGCAGAACTAGCGGGGGGCCCGGGAGGCGGGCGGCCTCGCTTCAGACACAGCTCGCACGCCTACTGCCCACTCTTGGCAAATGGGAATTACGATATGTGCGTCTCTGCTGTCTTCCCGTTCAGGTTGGTATACACTAGGTGCTCAATAGTTAACCCCACTCCCGGCTCAGATTGCTTTCCCTGTGTGTCCCCCATTTCTTTTAGCGACATCATTGTCACCCCAACAACGCCAGACTCAAACCTGTTCCCTGCGGGCTCTCCCACCACCCGAACATCCACCGCGCCACCCAGCACGGCCGACCTGGGGTCTCCCCTTCTCTCTTCTCACACCTCCTTGTCCGCCACACTCTGGGTGCCCCTGCCCACCCCCGGGCCCCCTCCTCAACCTCTCCTCTGCCCTTTCTGGGAGGTGCAGAAGCCCCCCTCTGTCCAGCCTTGAGTTGGGCAGCCCCTTCCCCTGGCCGAGCCGGCCTGAGGGAGGAGGCGCCGGCTGGAACCTCATTCTCTTTTGGCCGAGACGCTCCTCTCTGCCTGTGACCCCCCCACGGGCTCGCTCTGGCGGCGGCGGAGGGCACTGCTCTCCATCCCCCTCGGTCTCTCCCTCTTTCCCCCCCATGGGCTTCTGTGTGTGACCGCCGGCCTGGCGTCTGGCACCCACCCACCCAGCCCAGCCATGTCGCGCACTGTGGAGGTGTGAGGGCATCACCCTGGCGCCCACTGCGCCCCCCCAGGAGTCACCCTGGAGTCCGCAGGGCGAGGCACTTACCACCGTCCCCCAGCGGCAGGAGGCAGGCCAGCGAGGTGCTGAGCAGGACGAGGAGCAGTGGGCCCGCCATGCTGTGGCCTCGGACAGTGCGTCTGTCCTGCTGTGACAGGCTTGGGGGCAAGGTTCACCCCCCCCCCCCGCGGCCGGCTGACCTCTTACCAGCGCCTCCTGATTGGAGCCCGGGCTGCCGAGGGGCTGGGGGCCGGTGACCTCACGGGGCAGGGCCACCCTGCAGGTGCGGCCCTGGGGGGTTCTGGGGGGGCCCGTCCTCATGGGGCCCCAGGTCCAAGGGGCCAGCCATGGGCACAGGGGGTTTTTAAGGGAATACAAGTGTCCTTTCATAGTTCCCGGGTGTTGTGACTACTGTCGTTTTGTCCTTCGGTCACGACACGAGCTAAGTGTCGTTTCCCATCTTTCCTCCAGAACAGGAACTTGGGTGGACAGCAGTGTCAGCCCAAGGCTGTCCGGGGCGCACGTGGGGTTTGAAGCTGGGCTGTCGTCCACAGCAGCAGTCTTCTGCCCATGGCCCCTGTCTCCAGATGGCATAGGTGGTGCCGCCAAGTGCCACCGTCACAGGGGTCCTGGTGCCTGGGCTTCGCCTGTGTGTCAGCCCCGCTGAAGTCCAGGGGCCCCAGGAGGCAGGGGTGTCCTGTGGCCCCCCTGGGCTGCAGGTTCCTGCACACACTGCTCGGGGGGCTGCCCCTGCCGGGTGCAGCCCAGGACATCTGGCCCGAGGTCGGAGGGCCGTCCCTCTCAGCCCTGGAGCTGAGCCACAGAGACGCCCTGGAGGCGCACACAGGTTGGGGGCATCCCTGAGGGGGTTCGGCTCGCACACCCATTGGGGGTGGGTGGGGGCGTGGAAACGAGCCCCCAGATCGGGGGCCTTACTGCGTGTCCCCTTCTCTCTCACACAAAGGCCGGTCCGGCCACCCGGGAGAGGAGGCGGGAGAAACACGGAGCCACCGGCCAGCTCACTGCCTGCGGGATGTGGGAGGCTCGTCTGCTTGGCTCCCGCCCGGGGGGGGGGGTCCCACAACTGGGGGCCACGTCCCCCCAGGACACACGATGGCACCGGAAATAGCTCAGGTCTGTGCCAGCCCACGGCGGTTCAGCCTGTGGCAGCCGGGCCACGAGGTGGGTGTGGGCCACGTGCCAGGGCCCCTCGGAGAGAGGTCACAGAGACAGGGACAGAGAGGGAGAGGTAGGGAGAGAGAGAGACAGAGAGACAGAAAGACAGAGATGGTGACAGAGAGAGACAGGGAGATGGAGACAGAGGCAGGGATGGAGACACTGCCCCGTATCCCCCGGTGCCCACCGCACCCGACATTCTGCACGTGGTGAGTGACCTCCGACGCCCATGGTCACTGGCACGTAAGCCTCATGCCGTCCACTTGTTCGCTGCAGGGGTGTGGGGCACACGGTATGTGCTTAACAAACCCTCACGGGCCAAATGAGTCAGTGAAGTCCTGAAAGCCTCCTGCTCTGGCTGGTCGTTTGCAGTGGCCTCTGTGACGTGCAGGGCCGGGCCCTCGGGGACAGGTGGGTGCCCTGGGCCCGTCTCGCTGGCCTCTTTGTCTCTGGGTGTGTTCAGCACGTGGGGAAGGCGGGGTCCTGGGTGAGCCTGTCCCCATCCCTTGTGCCCGGTGGTGGGAGCGACGTGGGAGGCCACGGGCACATCAGCTGTGTCCGTCTTTAGGGCCTGGCTCGACGTCACTGGGCACCCGTGCTACGGCGGCTCCCCCTGAAGGCCGGGGGACCTGAGTGTGTCTGGGTGGGCTCCTGGCGCAGCCCGTCAGCCCCTCCTGGCCTGTGCCCTCCAGGAGAGGGGCCAGCCCGCTCCTGCTCCCGGGCTCGGGGCTTCCGGCAGCTCCCAGATCCTGGACGTGGACACTCCCCTCAGTGCCTGAGCCCGAGCTGTGGGGCCGAGGACGCCGGAGCCTCGCGGGCCGGCTCTACCGTCCACGACACGGCGAGCCCTCCCTGGGCCCTCGGCTTACG
Organism: Cryptoprocta ferox; assembly: GCA_028646485.1. Classification (NCBI taxonomy): domain Eukaryota; kingdom Metazoa; phylum Chordata; class Mammalia; order Carnivora; family Eupleridae; genus Cryptoprocta; species Cryptoprocta ferox. The sequence goes on along the minus strand of CM053574.1, from coordinate 132,605,203 downwards.
TGCTCCAGACCATCCTGGTCGCCAACACCGAGCCCGTTGCGCAGACGCGGAGCCCGGGCACAGGGCGGAGGCGGCCCGGGCAAGAGCAGGGGTGGGGCCGCGGCCCCCCTTCCCCTTCCTCCCCCCTCCCCCCTTGCTGAGACCCCTGCCAGGCAGGGAACATCTTGTATCAAGGCCCAGATGGTGAACACGTCCGGCTCCGGGACAGATGGTCTCTGGCTGGACCGTCTCTGTCCCAACGGCTCTGTGCCCTGGTTTGAGCCGCCGCCGAGGACGTGTAAGGAATGGGCGTGTCCCAGGAACACTTGACAAGCCAGGCGGCGTGGCCCGTGGCCCGGGTTCAGTCTGCATTAACGTGGCTTGATCCATCAGGCCAGCAAGTCCGGCCCCAAACACACCGCGTTGGGCACTGTTGGCGTTCCAGGCTGGGGGGCGCCAGTCCGCCCCCCTCCACCTGCAAGTTTGTCTCGAGAGGGGGCAGGGCTCTTACCACCTCGCCGTGTTCAGGGGCCCCACCTGTGTGTCATTTCCCTCCCCTGCTGGACGGCTTGTTTCTCACTCCTCCGTGGCCTACGTGGCTTTAGGCTGAGCGGGCGCCACCATCACCTGAGGGACTTGATAAAAACGTCACTGACTGGGTCCTTCCCCGGTCCCACTGACGTGGCAGGACTGAGGAACCTGGTGGCTCTCAGGCCGGGGTTCCCCGGGCCCCTCACTGAGGACCATTGTTGACCAGGGCCTTGGCGGGAAGAGGACGCCCAGCTCGTCGGTTTGGGGAGCCACAGCCTCCAAAACCCGTCTGCGTGCGCTTGGTTTTGAAAAGCAGCCTCTGCGGAGGGAGGCTCATCTCAGGGGCACCGTGAGCGTGAGAGAAAGAGCAGCCCCAGGACGAGCACCGGGGCCTCACGGGGTGTGGACAGGCACCCACGCACGGCGGGCAGCCGCAGACGGCCCTTAGGAGGTGCGCTCGCTGGTGGGCCAGTGGCAGACGCCATACGGAGGGTGACAGCCTCCCATTTTATGGTCAAAGCTACATACACGGAAAGATCTGGAAGGATGGCCACGAGGATGAACGGATGATGCTTCCTGTGAACGTGAAATGAAGGCAAGATGCCTGTGCAAGACAGACAGGAATGGAACGTGAAGACGTGAGCACGCAGGTGTGCGCGCGCGGATGTGTGGATGCAGGTGTGTGTGCCAATGTGAGCACTCAGGTGTGAGCTCGCCGATGGGCACGTGCATCACCGCCACAGCAGTCGGGAGAGCGTGGGGCCCCCCCCGGCGAGCAGCGCCTCCCCTCCCCGCCGGCACATCCGTCCCCGACCCCTGGGCACGCCCCACTCAGCCTGCCTTGTGCCCCCTCCCCCCCCACAAGGAGAGCAGGGGGTTCCGGATGCGAGCGGGGACAGGCGGCAGCTTTATTCCGGCGGCCCCGCACTGGGGCTAGGGCAGCGGGGCCCGGACGAGGCCCCCCGAGGTCGGGCTCGAGCGCATGAGCCCACGCAGCCACTCGATGTACTGAGAGACCTTGGTGTACACCCCGATGTGACCTTCGGCCGCACAGCCCTCCCCCCAGCTGACGACCCCCGTCAGGTACCAGGTGCCCTGGAACTTGGTGGCGTGCGGCCCCCCGCTGTCCCCCTTGCAGGCATCCTTGCTCCCGTCCAGGTAGCCGGCGCAGAACATATTCTCGGTGATGGCCGGGGAGCCCGCCGTCCTGCGTGACTGCTCCTGGCAGTCCTGGGTCATCAGCCGGGGCACGTCGATGGCCATGAGCTCCAGGGCCGTGATGCCCCTGTCCAGCAGCTGGCCCCAGCCGCTGACGGTGGAGAAGCGGATGAAGGCCAGCGTCCTCTCGGAGAAGGCCTTCTCGGGCAGACACAGGGGCACCACGTGGTCGGTGAAGGTCACGGGCGTCTGCAGGCGCAGCAGGGCGATGTCGTGGTTCGTCTTGCGGGGGATGTACCTGTCGGGGATGATGACCTGGGCGACGTGCCGCTCCTGCTCCTCACCCTCCTGCTTGCGGAGGTCATGCTCGCCTGCGGGGGACCGGCACCGCTCACACCTCGCCCCACGGCCGGCCTCTCGGGCAGAAGGGGCCTGTGTCCCCCCCCAGGCTGGCGGGAGCGGCGCCCCCAGGCGGCCACCGCAGGGCTCTGCGCAGAGTGTGAATCGGGGCATATCGGGGTGAACCTGGGGGTGCTGAGAGCACGCGAGGAGGGGCACCCGATCCCCCCAGTTCTTCCCAGACCCTCCCCGGGGCGCTCGGCGTCCCATCGCCCACCAGCGAGAAGGGAGTAGAGCAGAGCATCACCTCCGTGACTTTATGTGGGTGGAGAGGCTGGGGGGCCGTGGCCACGGTGGGACCCTGCGGCACCGGCTCGGCCCGGACACCGCCCACTTGGGAGCCACGAAACTCACCCAGTACGACCGTCAGGTTCTCCCAGTTCCTGATTCTGTCGAAGCAGTGGGCTGCGGAGACCACCCAGGCAGCGTCGAGCAGGGTGCCCCCGCACACGAGCACGCCATTCAGCTTCAGTGCGGCCTGGCCGGGCACAGGGACAGAGGGGACGTCTCAGCTCCGAGGGGCACGTCACACCTCCGAGGGGTGCGTCACACCTCTGAGGGGCACGTCACACCTCCGAGGGGCGCACTTTCCCATGCACCCGGGGCTCCGGCGGCCCGTCTCCCCAGCTAGCTAAGGGAACGGGGTGCTCGCCGGTACCGGCCCGACCGCGGGGCATGGGTGCCAGTCCCCCTGCACATCCCCCGCACGCCTGGTCTGCAAAGACGGGCCAAGCGTCACTCTCTGGGGGGGGAGGGAGCGTGCCGTGGCACTGGGCACAATCCCCGGTGCACAGCGGGCCCCACGGTGCTTCCTTTCCTTCTCCCTGAAATCGAGGAGGGTGCTGCGCGGGTCCCGAGTGCAGCTTGGGTGCAGGCCTTTTCCCTGCAGTGGCTTCCCCAGCGCGGGCGGACGGAGCCCGAGCCCGTGGCCAGCAGGCCTGTGACAGGGAGGAGCCGAAAGGCCAGAGGTCGGCCCGGCCGAGGGCGAGGAAGGTCACCATGTGCTGTGGTGACGATCAACCAGGGGTCGGCTGGTCGGAGGCCCGGTGTCCCGAGTGTGGACGGCAGGACCAAGGGTGCCAGGAAGGGGCCCCTCCTCCCCCGAGCCAGCAAGCACCGGCCCTCGGAGAAAAATCCTCCCGTGTGCTTGCGGGCTCAGAGCCACGGCCCCTGCCTGTGGAAGGCGGGACATCAGGTGCCCAAAAATCGCACCTGGCCCCGTGGCCCCGGCTGACGGTGGCTCTGTGGCCACAGCCGTGAGAGGAGGCCTGGGGTGGTGGTTACAGGCGAATCAGAGTCTGAATCTCAGTGGGCCTCAGTTTCCCCACCTCTCTCCTGGGGTTGAGGTCCTGGTGTGCGTGCTTGCTGCAGCCCTCTCCCCCCACAGAGAGCCCTCCCGGGTGCTGGGTGCTGTAAACACACATGGACCCACCTGTGTGGTCCCCCCGCCGCACACACTGCCAATTCCGGGCACTCTGGTGAGCGCACCAGTCCCGCTCGGACGTGTCTGGCTTACGTTACCCTCGGACCACCAAAACCCGGGGTCCTGCCAGCCGAGGAGCGGGCCCGGGACCGCACGGGCGCCACGCAGGCCCGGCAAGCCCACCCCCACCCGTGGAAGGGGGATGGGGCAGGGCCGGGCTGGGGGGGGGAGGGGTGGCGGCTCAGCCAAAAACTCAGCTCCAGAGGCCGGTCTGCACGGGCCGGTCCGCGAGCCTGGGGTCAGGCCCGGGGGACCGTGAGCCTCCAACGTCCCCTCCAAGGCTCTTGTGTATTAACTCTTAACGGTCTAACTCGGTGTCCCCACTGCAAGGGTCTGGAGGATGGTGGGTCGGGCTGAGACACCCGAGTGCACACATGATGCAGATTTTGGCCCAGTGGGTCCGGGGGCCTGAGGCTCCGCATTTCTGACAGGGACCAGGCTCACAGGCTGCCCTTCACACCTGAGCACGCGCCCTACCTCAGTTTCCAGAGGCAGATGGTGATGGGTTCAAATCCCGCCTCTGCCATCTGTCGCTGGTGGCCTCGGCTCCCTCATCTGTGGACGGGAGGGAGGCCAGCAGCCCCGAGGAGGAGGTGGGGGGAGAGAGCCAGAGGGCAGGTCCTGCCGGGGTGCTGAAAGCCAGACGGACGGACGGACGGAGGCCGGTGCACAGGAGTGGGCTTCAGAACGGGGAGGAAGGAGACTAGGGCCCGGGGTCCTGCGGCCGACCGCCCACGTTCCCTCTGGGGGCCCCGGAGCCTTACCTGCCAGGGACACTGTCCCTTGGGGCACACCAGGCCACCCACGATTCGGCCTCGGGAGTCGCTGCCGTTTCTCTTTTCCAGAACGGGCACTTTTCCACACGGATACTCCACTGCGGGAAACAGGCCGTCAGGCCGTGGGCTTCGCGCCGGAGCAGGGGCCCGTGAGGGGGGCTCTGTGGCCCCCGGACCCCTGGGAGCTGCTGCTGCGGGGACAGAGCGCCCTCCCTCTTGAAATGGGCGCGGCCAACCTACCCGGGGGAGCGACGCGCTGCCTGACTAAGGAGACGGACGCTCGTCTAACGGCTGACCGGCCCTCGGGCAACGGCGCTGCCGCTTTCACCCCACTGCGGCTTCTGGTTTCCCCAGTAAAGTCCGCGGGCAGGGGGAGGCACCGTTTGGAGGCGGGGGCGGGGCCCACCTCACTCTGCACAGACAGGCCTTGGGTGCCCCAGCCGCTGGGACTGTTTAGTTCGAGCCTGGATTGGGGAAAATTTCCATTTTCCTAAAAGTGCTTTCCTTTTAAAAAAAAAAAAAAAGCACGCAGACCGTGCCGCCGTCAGGGCATCGGCGGGGGGGGTGGCAGGGCCCCATGGCCTGTTCTCGAGAGGGCAAGGCGTGGTCAGCGCGTAGTAGGTGTTCAGTGAGTGGTACCCTTGTCATGTGCCGGCCGTGCAGGGACGAAACAGAGCCCAGCCCGGTGGCCCCTGGGGACCGTCACCTGTGGGCGCGCAGGACACCCCGTCGTCCTGGAGCGCATACCCCTGGTGGCACCAGCAGGAGCGGCTGGTCTCGGCATGGTCACTGCAGTACTGCTCACAGCCTCCGTTCTCGTTCACGCAGACCAGCTGGTCCTTCTCGTCTGAGGACAGGAAGGGGACAGGCTGAGGGGGGCCTGCGCTGGTCAGCGAGAGCCAGCCCTCATTCTGCATGAAAGTGGTGCTGAGCTGCTGGCTGCAGAGACAGGTGCCAGCCTGCTCTGGATCGAGCCAGAAGGGTGACCTGGGTGTGTGTGCGGTCCCACAGCTGAGCAGCTTAGCCAGTTGGGACATAGGGCTGACACATGGGGCCTCTGTGCTCCCCTCCCGGCAGCTGGTGGGAGCTGGGGAGGGCGTGGGGACAGGAAAAGTGTCCACCGCAACTGGAGACCTGCTGGCAAGGGGCCAGGCAGATGAGATGGTTCTGGTGGCCCTGGTGCCCCGTGACCTGGCCGGGGCCGGCCACCGGTTCAGACAGATGGCAGTGAGGAACGTTCACTGAAGGGCAGTGCTGTGATGTGGCAGAGGGCGTTAGCTCACCGTGCCAGGCGAGGGCCCCCAGCGGGCAGGCCTGGCCCGGGAGTGAATTTACGCCAGGGCTCCTGAGCACCATGGTCCTGGGTGATTCGCACCAGGGCTCCTGAGCACAAAGGGCCGGGCAAGGACACTGAGGCTTTGTAGCCCCGGATGACTGGCAAGATGTGTCTTCCTTACTCTTTCCGTTGGAGCAGAAGGTGGGCGAGGCCCAAGAGCTCCTTGGGTATCAGAACGCACACGTGTGTGGTAAGGGATGAAGTCACGCAAAGAGAGATTGGCCTCTGCCCTCAGCTCCTGGGAGGTGAGCTCCACGCCCTCGCCGGACACTTCTAATTTAATCTGTCTGATAAGAATGTTGTTTCCCTGGGGGCCGTGGGCCGTGCCAGATGGTGTAACAGTGTGATTCGTGGTGGGGTCTTGGGCCACACAGCGTCACCTCGACCTCTGGAGGGGCTGGAGACTGTCAGCCGGGTGTACGTGATGGGCCCCAGACGCGGAGGCTCGTGCGTCCCTGGGTTGGCGAGTCTCCCTAGGTCTCGTCACACCTTGTTCTTGGAGAACGGAAGACTGTCCGCAGAGGACACCTGGAAATCCACACCTGTCCCCGTGCCGACTTGGGCTGTATCCTTGCACCGTGACTTCGGGAGCGTCAGCCTTCAGAGCGCGCTACGGGCCCGAGGGATCCCTCAGCCTCGCGGTATTTTAATATCGGAATGGCGGAAACATCTCACACTTCGTCATAGCAAGTAGGGAAGATGAAGTTTACCCACCGTCTCGGCTGGACGCTGGGCAGCGATACCGCACGCTCCCCGGGCGCTGTCCCGCCGTACCCGGATTCCCCAGCCCTGGGAGCCCAAGGGGCTGTTTCCCAGAAGCAGGCAAGGGGCGATCAAGTTTGAGAATTAGCACCTGAGCGCCTCAGAACCAAGCCTCTCAAGGTCACCGAGCCCGATTTCCCACTGGGGCCGCGGCCCCGCCCCCGCCCGGCCAGGCCGTGCCCATCAGCCTCCTGGGGGCTCTGCCCGCAAACTGTGGGGTCCTCACTTGTCTCACAGTTCCGGCCCTTGAAACTGTCGAGGCAGAAGCAGATGTAGGACTGGAGCTGGTCCTCGCAGGAGCCTCCGTTCTGGCACGGATTCGAGGCGCATTGGTCCCCATCTGCGGGCGACCCGGGGTCGGGGCGCTGAGGGGGAGGCCGGCGGGCAGGGGCGACCCGGGGTCGGGGCGCTGGGGGGGAGGCCGGCGGGCAGGGGCGACCCGGGGTCGGGGCGCTGGGGGGGAGGCCGGCGGGCAGGGGCGACCCGGGGTCGGGGCGCTGGGGGGGAGGCCGGCGGGCAGGGGTGAAATGGGCCGTTCCCCTACTCACCGTTGTAAGAAACCCAGAACTGCTTCTGAGGGGACGGAGAGGAAGGCGCATGAGACACACGTTCACAAATCTCTGTGGTACCCACAGAACGCACGGGGGGCTTGGGGTAAACTGTGCTGGTCTGGGGGCTTCTGAGCTGGTGCCCTTTGAGGTGGGCTCTGGAAGCCAGACTCTTCCTCTGGAGACGAGGTGCGTTCACCAGGGCGAGGGGGGTGCTCCCACTCCCGGCCCCTCCGCCCCAGGTCGCCAAGGCCACCAGAGGTCACACATTTCCCTCTCTCGATTCAGAATTCCCGAGTTTCTGCCCCACTCCCGCCACCTCCAGGGCGTGACCCGGGGACAAGGCACATGTGCCCTCCGAGCCTCCACTTCCTCCTCTGGCGCCGGGGGGCCATCCGCACACGGGGCCGGCAGGACGAGAGGGCGGTAACGGTGCGAAGGCTCCAGTAATACTGATTCCTGAGGAATGTTCTGGGCAAGCAAACTGAAACTCACAGGATCACTTTGAGAATAAAATAAGATGACGACTGTGGGAAATGCCTTGAGAGGCCAAGTGGGGACACATGCGGGAAATGACCAGCCTCAGTGTACCTGGAAAAGGTCATGTGAACCTCCGCCTCAAAGAGTCCTACTTCCTGTTTGGTGTGGGGTATCCTGCGAGTGTGAG
>CM053574.1:132556160-132590833 GCA_028646485.1 Cryptoprocta ferox | reverse complement strand
GACGTGTGCCAGTCCCTCGCCTGCCCGGAGGCACCGCCCCGACCCCTGCCCGCCCTCCACCAGCCCCGCCAGCTTCCGTCTTCTCCACCAGCACCTGAGCCGTCTCAGCGGTGGTTCTAAACCCCCTTAAAGAAGCGCGCCTGGGGGGCTCAGTCCCTTAAACGTCCACCTCTTGATTTCAGCTCAGGATCTCACGGTTTGTGGGATCGAGCCCCGTGTCAGGCTCCTTGCTGACAGCGCTGACCCTGCTTGGGATCTTTTCTCTTCCTCTCTCTCTGCCCCTCCCCTGCTCTCACATATGTGTTCTCTCTCTCTCTCTCTCTCTCTCTCTCTCAAAATAAACAAAAGCTTTTTTGTTAAGAATTAAAGAAGTTAAGCATTGTCACTATTGCCACCAAAAGACTGCATACATGGATGGTCACTGAGCAGGTGTCTATACGAATCGAATTCTGACTCGACCCACCAGGAAGCCAGCCCACGGTGTCAGCCGCAGCCCAGCCGGCGGGCCGCCATCTGAGGACATTTTTGCAGGAAGGTGAGGGGCTGTCTCCAGCAGCAGTCCCCGAGGCCAAAGCCCCACCGTAGGACCAACCAGGGAAAGCCCCACGTGCTTCCCTAACCCATCCCACAACCCGCTTCTGGTTAGCTGCCCCGGGGTCCTGGCCAGCGCCTAGGTCAGGGCCCCTGCCCCCAGCTGTCCCCAGGCCAGCGCCTCCCCCAGGGCTCCCCCCAGCTGTCCCCAGGCCAGCGCCTCCCTCATGCAGTTCCCCATGCCTGGTGAAGGCGCAGCCTCCCCACCTTGGAGCGCTGAACCCCCGAGCCCCTGAGCGCTGCCCCGCCCCCGGCACCCATGTGTCCGCGCCAGCTGCTCCCCAGGGCTGAGCCAGGCACAAACCTCCACAGGGCACAGCAGGCCAGGGGGCCTCACACGGTCTGATTCCGTGGAAGGAGAGACAGCGCAACGTTTAGGAGCCAAAACCGCAGGGCAGGGCGCTTCTGGGCAACCGCAGCTGCTGCGTGGCCTGGGGCTCATGGCCCGCAGCTGGAGGGCCATGAGGAGGCCCCTTCTCGGGGTGAAGGGACCGTGGCTATGCCTCGCCGGTGTCGGGGCGGAATGACAGGGCTGGGGTGGACAGGCCCCGTGCAGGAGGCGGCCACAGGCTCGCACCGGTCCCAGCCCTCCCTGGCCTGTGGTGGGACTGCCCGTCAGGCGGAGCCCCCGGGTCCCTGAGGGCTGGGCCGCCCAGGGGGCAGGCAGGTGGCTGGCTGGGGGTGGGGCGGGAGGGGCAGTGGGAGGGAGGGCCGACGCCCACGGGCTACCAGGAGCCCCCCCCCCAGCACTGCCCTGTGGCCTTGTCACCCCACGTCTGGCACTGGTCTGGTCGACACAACCTAGCAGATGTGAACAAGACCTTGTCTTCCTTTGTAAGAGAAATGTCGAAATGTCACGGGCGCCTTTCCCTGCCCCTGTGACTCAGCTGCCCAGGTCATCCCCTGAGCTCTCCACCCCGAACCTTTCTTTTCTGGCTCTTCTCACGATTCAAACACTTGTTCAAATACCATTTCTGTGACGTATTTATCTAACACTGGTCACACTGGTCAGTTTGTCATCCCACAAAGCAAAACATTGAATAAAACCTCTAAGTACTTTTTTAAAACTCCCGCACGCGGTAACCCATCTGTTCTTAGAATCACAGTGGATCCTGTCAGGGCTGCTGAGTCACAGGGGCGCACGACAGGAGCCGCAGGGACGCGGGCGCTGCCCAGGGGTGCAGGACATGAGCCGCAGGGGCGCGGGCGCTGCCTGGGGACCCTTTGCTACAGAACAGTGACATCGTCTCTCCTTCACAACCAAAGGAACGGACCGTTTAAAACAAAAACAAAAACCAGCAACACAAGAATTTCTCTGAAGAGCCTGAAACCTTGCATTTTTATGTTCCTAATATTCAAGCTTTCCCCCCTTATCAACTGGTATTTTTGTGACAAAAACGAACAGAAAACCAAAGCCGTAACGTCTTACGGAATCATTCTGCACGCACCTGGAATCTGCACCTGTGACTGTAGGATCAAGAACATTCTGGAATAACCAAGAGCTCGACGCGCCCAGTTTCCATGAGCCTACCCGGGGCGCACTTCTAACCTCGCTCAGAAACAGCTCCCTCCACCCACCGAGGAACACATCAACACAGTGCGGCCCATCCATCCAGAGGGGGCTCTCTGTTATCTGCCCGAAATGAGAGGAGATGGTGACACAGGCTGAACCACAGAGAACCTGGTGGACATCGTGCTGGGGGTGGGGACGAGCCAGACACGGACGCACACCGCGGGATCCCCCTTCTGTGGGGCTCCTGGTGCGTCAGAACCCTGGTGTTGAACGCTGGGGAATGAGAAGGTTCTGGAGACGTGCTGCACCATGGGCACATATTTAGTACTACTGACCTGTACAGTTAGGGATGGTAAAGGCGGTACATTTTACGTTACTAATATTTTACCAAAATCTTTTTAAACGCCATTAAGAAAAAAATCCAATAACCACATTAATCCTTTACACACGTTAAAAAAAAAAAAAAGGTGCACACTGTCTGCCAGTTCTTTGCAATCAGGGAGTGAGCTGCTCCTTAGGGGCATAAAGCCAGACCCATGCAGAGAACCTTCCAGAATCTCTTTGCCTGCAGTCCTGGATCACAGGACTCCGGGACCTGGCCTGACTCTGCTCCCAGCCCAGAGCTCACCTGGCGCCTCCCCTGTGTCCGCCTCAGGCGTGTCCTCTCGGGCCGAGGGCCGATGTGCTAGTTCTCAGGCCCCAGCTGCGTCCCCTCCCGCCCCGAAGGGTGGACACGCTAGCGGGGTGCAGCGTGGGCCCCGCGACGGCCATGAAGGAAGGGCCTCCCCACCCCAGGCCCCCACCTCAGCGTGGCTCCCTAAGAGCAAAGCGTCATTATTTCCAAGTAAGGGAAGAGCTGTGGTCTCTCTTGGGCACAGCGTCAGGGTAATAATCTCATGTCCTTTTCTCTGTAAGGACAGAGCTGACCTGACCCCACCTCCACGGCCCGTGTGCTCCAGCAGGCGGACCCGGTCCACATCCGAGCCGCCCACATGGCCACACGCGAACTGAAATATGGGGAGCCCGACTGGCTACTTCCCATTTACTTAGTTTTAATCTTTCAGTTCAAACGGCCACATGTGGCTAGCGGCTATCACACTGGGTGGCAGTGACAGAAAGGTCATTACAACAAAGGAAGAGGGCTCCAGGGACAGGCAATCTCTGGCTCCCGGCGGGAGTGCGTGGCCAGGAAGACGGAGAGCCAGCGCCTGCGTGGAGGAGGCCATCACAGCGGACACTGGTCGCTGGGCTCCTAGAGCTTCAGACCTCGTGGGAAGAGGGGCTGAGAAAAGTAATGGACCACAAACGCCCTTTACTTGCTAATCACACGGCCTGGTGCGGAGGACCTCCCGACATTGCTCTGAGCAGTGTGACAAACCCATCACCTCAGGGCGGTCCCCCTCAGAACACCCAACACAGCCATGCGGGGAACAAGGCTACACATTGCAGGTGAACCCGAGGGGACAGGAGCGCGGATGAGATTGTGCTTGGCTCGGTAGGCTTGACCCGTCTACACGACACGGTGGGATGCAGCTGTGAAAGCACAGGCTCGGAGGGGCCGCCTGGCGCATCTGTGCTCCCAGTGGGGGGCGGGGTGGTGTGCGGCTGGAGAGAGCATGGTGTTCTGTCACCCAAACTCCTAGCTCTGTGGGGGAAGGAGGTGGGCTGTAGGTGGAAGCTTACTTCCTTGTGCACATCTTGAATTGTTTAGTCCAACTTCACACACACACGCGCTTTCCACCTACACATCCAGACGTCACGGAAAACCCACTTGGGAATCACGTGGCAGCAGGAAGAAATCTATCTCAATGTTGGCAACTCTATGCATGTGAGACCCTGTGCAAGTGTGCACGTGTGAACATGTGTATCTGTGAGTGCACATGCACGTGTGCATGTGTCTGTGTGTCTGTGTGAAGTGGCCTTGCACGACTCCATTTGTGGGGAGGGACAGGATCACACTAGGTTTGGAAACCACTTCTACCACAGTGTGGGTGGGGCAAGACCAGCTCCACCACCAGGTGAGAGGAGGTAGATGGGGGCATGCTTGGAGTGGAGGATCCAGGGTCTAGAATCACAGTGGGGGCAGGGTCCAGAACAACAGGGGAAGGGGGTCCAGGGTCTGGAACCACAAGGGGAAGGGGGCCCAGGGTCTAGGACAATGGGGGAGGGGCCCAGGGTCTAGAACAATGGGGGAGGGGTCTAGGGTCTAGAACAATGGGGGAGGGGCCCAGGGTCTAGAACAAGGGGGGAGGGGTCCAGGGTCTAGAACAATGGGGGAGGGGCCCAGGGTCTAGGACAATGGGGGAGGGGTCTAGGGTCTAGAAAATGGGGGAGGGGTCCAGGGTCTAGAACAATGGAGGGGTGTCCAGGGTCTAGAACAATGGAGGGGTGTCCAGGGTCTAGAAAAACAGGGGGAGGGGATCCAGGGTCTAGAACCACGGCGGGGGAGGGGATTAGGGTCTGGACCCACTGGGGGAGAAAGCTCAGGGTCTAGAACCACAGGAGGTAAAGGAGGTCAGGGTCTGGAACTTCAGGGGGAGGGGTCCAGGGTCTGGAACCACAGGGGAGAGGGGGTCCAGGGTCTAGAACCCCAGGATGGTGGGGAGGGGTTCAGGGTCAGGAAGCGCTGGAGGGGGAGGCACCAGAGGTCAGCGCCGGGGCTCGGGGTCTCTGTGTGCCCTGTACAGGCCTGTAATGGCGATCACGGTACGTGCGGTGATGGAGTCGGCACCAGAGCACCAAGAACAGGGTTACGTGTGAAACAAATCGAATCGTCACCACTCTTCCTCGCCTTTGTGGCGGAATTTCTCAGCGCGACCTTGTCCTTATTCCTCTCATCTCGGGAGGGCCTGGTCTGCGCCCCTGTCCCCGCTCGCCGGGCGTCCCCTTGCTCCGCGGGGCCGCGCCGCCCTGAGGAGGTGGCTGCGTCGTCTAAGTCCCCGGCTCCCGTGTCCGTTACTCTCACTCCAGCAGCCATTTCTTCGGCTGAACCCTCCACGAGCTGTTCTCACACCGTCCCAACTGCCCGCGGCCGCCCGGCTCCTCGCTCCCTCGCTCCCCTTCCAGGCAGCCAGGCGACCATAACGTGCACTGCCGCAGCCGGGACACCTGGGAGGGCACAGTCCCTGAGCAGCCGCAGGCCCCACACGGCCCCGCGGGGTGCAGGTGGCCGCTCCAGCTGGAACACCAGGGGGCTCCTCTCCTTGCCCCAACCCCCCGCCGATGCCCACACCTTCCCTTCTCCGGTGACGGGTCCCCGTGAACCTGGACCCACGGCACTGCCGCCTCCAGGTGGGGCCTGTGGCCCCTCCCCCACACCTGCTGCCCCATTTCACTGAGAACCAACCCTCCTGAGGGGGCCCCGCACGGGCCACGAGCCACGAGCCACGAGCCGCTCCCCACAACTGGGCCCCGCCCCGCCCTCCCCTCCTTCTTCTCTCTCTGTAATCCACACCCCTGCGCCCTGTGCACAAGCCACTTCATTTACTGAGGACGCAAGCGACACGACTTTATTCATTTTGTTCACTGTTGGGTCCAGGTGTGTCCGGGACGCGGACATTTCTCGCAGACGGCGACGGGGTGCCCTGCCCAGGGCGCCTCTGCCTGGCTTCCTCGGCTGTGCGGAGGTCGCAGGGCCACCCTGGGGGCAGGCCTCGAGCCAGGCAGAGCTCACGGCGGCCCACGATGCACAGCGTCCCTCCGCGTTCCCGTGACCGAGTTTTCTTCCAAAGACCACAAATATCTCCTGTGTGCGGACGTCTGACTCCCGTGGACAAAGTCTGCCTGTCGCGCTGCAGTGGTTCTACACGGCCGGTCACGATCCACACCCCGGCTTGAGCCAGGGCTCTCTCGTGTGCACTCATAACACAGGAGAAGCACGGTCGGCCCCGAACGTGTGTCTCTAGAAGATGCAGCTAAAGTTTGGTTTAAAGACTGAGCTCACGTCCCAGAGGAGCAGGCTTCACGCGGGATCTGACTGCTCCGAGGGCGTGGACGCAGAAAGTCACACCGGGCTGTAATCCATCCTTCCACCTGCCTGAACGTGTGGGGGCTCCTCCCTCCTTTCTGGAAGGGGCTCCCCATCTCTGACCCCAGAGGGTTAGGACAGAGATCTGCGGGCTGCACCCCTTCCTTCTGCGCGCAGGGGAGGATCCACAGGAGGACACAGCGAATGGCCCACTCGGGCCCACACAACAGGGCCGCCTCTCGTCGCCAAGCCGGCCCTCACCCTGAAGACGTGGCCACAGGGCCCTGGCCTTCCCCGCGGACACGGTTTCGGCCCTACATTTATAATGAGCTCCGCGCTCTGCAGGAACACACCTGCTACGTGCAGGGAAGGGAGACCACGCTTCCCTTCCTTCCCAGCTGCAGTCCCTCTTGAGAGCCGCACCCCCAACGGCCCCCGGGGGGTCAGGACCGACGGCACGCAGGGGCGGCAGGCGCCCGCCTCACGCTCCAACTTCCCCGTGTCCTGTCCCCGCACCGAACACCTGACTCCTCTTCTCTGGGCCCCTCGTGTCCGTGGGGTCCCTCCGCTGTCCTCTGAGACCGTGGCACGCTGGGCTTCGTTAGTGGGGGTTTTATTCCTGGGCGAAGGGGCACGTTGGGCGTGGCAGGTCCACATCCGCACTCCGGCCCCAGAGCTTTCCGTGGTCCTCGTCCGGAAAGAGAACCGTGAATGAAGCACCCCCTCGCCTCTGAAAACGGAGATGCGCAAACCGGTCTCCCGGCCAGCTCCACGCCACCCCAGAGCCACGAGCACTTCCGACCCTCAGCCTTCGAGCGTGAGGCACTCGAGCCACGTGAGCCACGCCCCAGGCCTGTGAAAGCGAGCCACGTGAGCCACGCCCCAGGCCTGTGAAAGCGGTTCCTTCTGCGGGGGACAATAGAGGAGACGGAAAGGCTACAGTCCTCATTAAAAGGGGAGGGGGCGGCAGAGAGCACAGGAGGGAGCCTGCCACTCACTCCATTCATCTGCAAATGCAGTGTATTTGTGCAGCACGTGCCGGCGGCCGGGACCTGCCTGCTCCCACAGACGCGACCAAAACCAGGCTGTGATTACGACCTTCTCGGAAAGCTCCAGGAAGCCTGGTGGGCAAGGGGTCCTGAGGGAGGAGGAGCCGGCTTTCGCTTCTTTCTTTAGGTGTGAGTGATGGAGGGCCTCCCTGAGGAGGTGGCCTGGAGCATGACCAGGTGGTCCACCGAGGGGCAGAAGTGCAAAGGCCTGAGGCATTAGGTGTGAGGATCAGTGAGGCTGGAGACCCCGGCGGTGGGGGGAGACGTGCAAGCCTGGAAGGTCCGAGAGGGCTGCCCCCGCCCCGGCACCACGCCTGCTGGCGGCTGGGGACAGGGCTCACCTCTGCACCGGGCCTGGCCTGTTGGGTGTCGATGTTTCCAGATATATACACACTGACTGGCTGACTTGAAACACACGGAGGACCGGGGACCCTGGCCCCGCGCTGAGCGGCCACAGGCTCGTCCGGACTCAGGACGGCCCCCACCTGGGAGACCGGAGACCGTGCAGGGCGCCCCCCCTTTGCTTTCCAAATCCTTGAACTTGTTCTTCCCTGAAACCACGGGCGGGTTCACGCTCAGGGCGCTGCCGGGTGCTGCTGGCCCATCCCCATGCACCCCTCCCTCCCCCGGAGCCCTGAGCATTCCCACACCTGTCCTGTCCTGGGTCCCCGCATCCTCCAGCCCCAGTGTCCTGGTGTCTCTCCTGCAGGACACCCTCGGTGCCTCACCACAGGGAGCATCTTCCCGCCACCTTGTGTGGCGACCTTACTCGTGTCCCGTGACCTGACAACGGCTGTCCTGTCTGATCCCGAGGCCAAGGGAAGACACACGGAGATGCTTTGCAGTTGTGCAGCCGCCACCGGGAAGCCCCCCGAGGGTGCATGGCTGGCCGAGGGGCCGTAAGGAAGGCTGCTGGGCTCCCGGGGCCTTGCCGTCCCCACACCTCGCTCGGCCACCAGGACCTGGTGCTCAGAAGGAAAGGACGCTGTATGCTGCGCGACCCAGGCTGTGACCCAGGCTTTCCCCGGCCGGGTGACCACTCAGCGCCCACATCCCTGAAGAGGGCTCCCTTCCCCTCTGCCGGGTTCTAGAAGAATCTACAATCCCCCATCCCTCCCAGCACTGACTGGTCGTCCCCATCGGCAGTTTTCACGCGGCAGGAAGCAGCCAACGGAACACGGCACCTCGGTCTCTTCTCCGGATCAGACGACTCGCGGGGTGACAAATCTCACAGATTCAGAGAGCGGTCCTTACTGACGTTGTTGAGTGAGCACGGCGTCCGGGGGCCCCCACGCTGCGGCTAGCCCCCCATCTCCCTCGATGTCGCCGAGGAACGAGGTCACCGCGAGGCCGTCCCCGCTAACGCCGCGTGGCGCCGGCTCCTCGTCAGGCTGGGAGGAGCACGTCCTCACCACCTCTGGGCTGGCGTGGGCGCCCCGCGGCCCCCCCCCAGCGCTGTGGCGTCCGCCTCTGGGCTCCTGGGTGTGGAGGACGCCCCAGTGCGGCCGCTGAGGTGCGGACGGGGTCCCCCTGCCTTTCCAGAAGGTGGGACCCGGCTCTGCTTTCGGAAACACAGAACCACAGCCGGGGGAGCCGCCCGTGGGGTCAGCTCCCCACCACGAGGGGCGCGAGGGTCTACGGCCACCTCTGCCCTGAGGCTGCCCTGTCATGGCATGAGGCCCGCCACTCATGGGGCCCTGCCCGTGTAACAGACGGCGGGAAGCTGGGAGGTGGGAAACGTCCCCGCCCCGTGGGACCCTGGCTCTGCCCCGCCCGCTCCGCCGGGGCCGTGTGACCTGGGCGGGAGCCTGGGCCCCCTCGGCAGGACCTCATGTGACAGCGACACGCACGCACCTGGGGATGCTGGTGAGGTAGGTCATGACATTCTGGAACTCCCTGTCGGGGACGTCGCTGAAGGCCGGGTAGTCCGGGAAGGTGATGACGGGGCTGCCGTCCTGCCCGCGGCCACCTGGGGAGAGAGTGAGGAGCTGAGCCAGGCGCCTCTGCCAAAACCCGATGGCACGTCTTCTGTTAGGAAAGGAGCGTGAGCTATTCAGGGACGCGCTTGGTGTGTACAGGACAGTGACGCGGGGAGGCCGTCTGGTCCAGACGGGGGCACCTGTGCAGCCGTGAGGAAGGCCATAGCCGGTGCCATTGCACCCTTAGCACCCAGGACACGCCGGCACCGTCCAGCGGCTGGGCTCGCGCACCACGGCCAGACGGGATGGCAGGTTGTCCCACAGGGTGGAGGCACAACCCAGACCCGAGGGACACAGGGGTCTCAGGACAGGCCGGGGGGACAGAGCCAGCCCCTCGCCCTGTCGGCTTCACTCTGGAGTCTTCCCCACAGAGGCAAGATGTGCGGGGCTAGGGGGTCCCAGCCCCGGACCCTGCGAGGACGAGGTCAGCGGTGCCCTTTCCTGCCGCTCCTGCCAAGGGAACGTGCTGAAGACGCAGGCAGGAGCCCTTGGGCTGTGTCCCTCTCAGGACTGACCTCCGGCTGGCTCCTCCTGCGGCCCCTGGCCTCCTCGCGGGCGGCGCACAGCGTCCCTGGTCGTGCCCTATGCCTTGCTCCCAGGTCCCAGCACGTGGACCCGGTCCACTGGGTCACAGCCCGCTCTGCCGCAGCCCTCTCCCTCCCTCCGGCCCGGCGCTCACCAGACAGATAAGCAAAGCGCTTCTTCAGCTGGTCCTGGATGTCAGCAGCACAGAGCGGGGTGATGTCCTGGTGCATGATTTCATCTGCGGGGAAAGCAGAGGGACACCGCTGTCATTCGGTGCGAGCTGCCTCACCAGCCGCGCGCATCAGCCAACCCCTAAGGGGACCAGCGGTGACGTGCTCGGAAAAAGGGATTTTGGTTTCCAGTGCGCAGACACCTTTGTCTCTGGTGCACAGAAAGCTGTGTGCCGGGTGGCTCATCAATATTTAAGGTGCGCTGTGTGTCAGAGGCACAGAGAAAGGAGCACAGAGGAGGCAGGAGGGGGTAGGAAGGAGGAGGGACACGCAGGCGGAAGGGCTCCTGAACGCGAGGGCTGGGAGCGGCACCCACCCCGCACCCGCTTTGGTCTGCCAGCCCCCACCCCCCGTCTGGCAGTGGCCCGGGCATCTCCACGGCCACCGCAGCCCACGCACAGGTCAGCAAGGACACCGGGCTGCACGCATGCAGAGGTCCGCCCGGCCTGCTGCACGCGGACACGGGAGGGCACCCAGCCGGGCCCCTGAGCCAGACGCTGATGGGAAAGGCGGCCTAGGGTGCAGGCTGAGTCCTGGACCGGGGTCTGGGGCGAACTGGGAGCACCGCAGCCACACCCTGGAGGCGTCGCCAGGAAGCAATAAGGTTTGGGGAGGCCCTGGGCGCCCGGCGTCGGGCTGTGTGTCACTGAAGGGTGCGTGAAGCTGGCGGCGGCCCCTGCCCTGGTGTCTGCGGGCTCCTGCGTTTCCGAGGCAGCACCACCCTAGCGCTCACGTGATTCGCGGCCAGACCCTGGCTGCACGCCGGAATTTGCACTGTGGGACATTTACACGATTTCTCGGAAGAAACTCAGGACCCGCGCTGACAACTTGCAGACTCTCCCACACCCCGTTTGAGACCCGGGCCACAGGAGCCCGGAGATTCAGGTCAGGGAGCACGTCCAGCCCAAAAATCCCAGGGGAGCTGCCAAGAGCTGCCTGCCTGGACCAGCCTTGGCGCCAGCTCTTCCTGTCGTGCAAACGAGCGCGTGTAAACAGGAGACAGAATCAGGCACACAGGTGGGCCCCACCACCCTGGGTCACGCCTGCGGCCTCCACCCACCGTGCGCCCTGCCCTTCGACCCCGCCTGCCGCTGACCGGGTGCCCACCAGCCCCACAGGGCGGCGGTGGCGGGCGTCAGGAAGTGACAGCAGCCAGTGCTCCGAAGGTCGGGACCTGCACTGCATCCCCAGCGGTGAGGCCGCCGCCCACGGGCAGCGCGAGGCCTCAGCAACGGCTCTCCTCGTGGGGGGAAATCGGGGCTGCGAACACGCTCCAGGGGAGCTCAGAGTGTTTTCCTGAATCCCCGGCAGGGCGACGTGTGCCGAGAGCGCCGTGCAGCCCGGACGGGGCAGGGGCTGGGCTGCACTTCCCTCTGCGCGGCAGGAAGGTGCCCCTGCATGGTTAGTGCCAAGCCTGTGCCGCCTGTGCTCAGGTTCAGCCTCCGAAACCCCACAGCTGCACATCGTGGCGCACAGACCACGGAGGCAAGGTCTCCGGAAGTCCGCAGAAAACAGCGTGGACACAGAGCTGGCAGGTCCCTTACTGGGGACCCAGCGTCCGCGACAAGCACAGGCACCGCCTGGACAGTTCCCCGGACCCGCCTCCACCCGGACCCCACTGCCACCCCGGACCCCGCCGCCACCCCGGACCTCTCCATTCCTGCCAGACTCCACCAGCCCACGAGGAAAGAAAACCATGCGCGTCCGGGCCCCTGACGGACACTAATTCTTGACTGGGTCCTACCAGCAAGCCTTCAAGCCCACGTCCTCTCCAAGTACCGTGGTCCTGAGCTCAGTCCTGCACAGCACGGGCGGTCTGTGCCCTGAGCCCGCCCACCTTGACGGTGCAGGGCCTTCCCACGTGCTAGAGGCAGGGCTGCTATTGTTGACCGTTCCCGTGCTTTCTGTGACAGAGGGACAGTCCTGCTGGCTGGGTCGATGTCAGCGTGAGCTTGGTTCCGTGGACAGAGGTCTCTGGGCCTCATCACCCAGCCTCCTCTGTGGGCACTGGCAGTTCTGATGTTCCCAGAGCTCTTCCGATGGATGGACCAAGTCCTTCAGGCTTCAGGGCCCTTGCACGAGCGGCTCCCCATAACGTTTCTCCCATGTCTGCTGGCCAGTCCAGTCTTATTCATTCCTGGCCAAGACGTCACCTCTTCAGGGGGGCCCTTCTCCACCTCCTGGCCTGGGCCAGGCCTCACGGCATCCTGCACGTGGGCCGAGAGGCTGCAGGCCCACCGCGCAGGCCCAGGACCCGGCCCAGCGGCTCCTGTGACAGGGGCACGAGGAACCGTGTGGGACCGAGGAATCAGGAGGCGCACGAGAGGGTGACTTCACAGGCTGGCGCAGAGTTCCCGGAGCGCACGGACTGCTGACCGCGCGGGTGGCCGCCTGCAGCCGTGCTGGGGATCCCAGGCGGGGGAGGGGGAGGGAGCAGAACGCGGGCTGCGCAAAGGCCCCGTTTCGGGTTGAACGGTGGGGGTGTTCTGCAGCCCGCGCTGGGAACGGCACCGAGTCCGCGCAAACGGACTCCATCTCAGGTCACCACGGCTTACGTGGTCACTGGCCAGCCCTCGTGAAGCTGGAGCTGAGTAAGGACCAAGGCAGTGGCTTCTGTCACGGGCACCTGGTGGCTTCGTCAAGCTCACGGGCTCTGGGCCTCCGGGTGCGCTGGGCACCCCTCCCCCCGCGAAGGGCCGGCCCCCGCCCACCCCCTTCCTTCATGCAGACAGGGCGGGGCTGCGGTTTGTGGCAGAGGACACGGTGCCACCGGTCCGGCAGGAAATGGGGGAGCCTGCGGGAGAAGGGGCAAGCCTCTGCGGCCGGAAGTCCGGACAGGAAGGGGGTCGCCCCACCCGCGGCTCAAAGAAGGGGTCAGGCGAGGCCGCTCCTGCACAGAACCGCTCTGTGTGAGCACAAAGCCTGACAGATGACCACCGCTGCCCGCAGTCCTGTCTGGGCCAGACGTGAAAGGAGGGCCCCGGGCGATGAGCCTGTCACTGGGCCACGTCTGACAGAGGTTAATGAGGGGCGCGGGCACCGAGAGGGCAGCCCTTCCCGCTGGGCCCCCGTGGGGCCGGGCTGGGGTGCAGCGCGGCTCTGGGAGCCCGTCTAGGACGGCTGCGTGCAGCACGCGGCCGGGGGCTCACGATGTTCAGCCGCCCCGGGCCGCGGCTCAGCCCCAGACAAGGACCAAGGGGAGAGGCCCTAACCCCTGCCACCTGCTTGCACGGAGCCACTGAGCCCGGCCCCTCTGGGCTGCAGCTGTAGGGCAGGGGTGGTGCGAGCGTCCCTCCTTAGTCCTTTCTTCCCGACACGGTGAGAGTGCCCTGCAGAGTCCCCTCCTCTTGACAAGTGACGCGAGGACCTGCTTTAGTTGAGGACAGTTTCGTAATGGAGGCCGGGCCGCATCTGGCCGTGCCTGTCCACTCGAAGGGGCGTCGAGCCTCGGCTCTCCACAGCATTGGCCGCCTGCGGCCGTGACAAGGGCCTGTGGTGCATGTGGAGTTCGGTGGTGGTGACTGTCCCAGGTTAGGGAGCCCCAGTGCACTGGGAGAAGCTTTGAATTTGGGTTCAGAGACTCGTCCCTGCTGCTTCCTGGGGACCTTGTGCCTCGCTCGAAGGGAGACAGGCATGTCGGTGGGGGCCAGCAGAGGCCCTCGGCCGTATTTGTATCTGCCTAAAAGCCCGGAGGCTTTCGTTTATTTTCCACCAAAACACAACTGTGAGGTCTTCTCCGTGTCCACGGTGGAGTGGCACGTGGGGTCATCTCAGCAACACGCGTGGGCGGGATTCCTAGGGCACGGAGCCTGTCCGGCAACCTCCAAGCCGGGAGCAAAGTGAATGCAGATGGAACAAGGAGAAAGGAGGCCACAAACGGGTAAATCCAGGCTGAGCGGGGAGGACACTGAGGGGGCAGATGAGCCCACGCAGAGCTCACGGGTCAGGGCGGCACGGAGGCCGGGGGGGGGGCAGGGCCCGCTTGGTGGGGGGGCTCTGTGATTTGGGGTCTACCCTGGCTGTGGGGCCGGCTCTCAGGACAGGCACGACTGTATCACATCACATGGTGGACTCAGTTCGGCAAACGTTCTCCTTGATTTCCTCGTCTCAGGAGGTGAATCCCTACACGTTTTTAAATAAAATGCTGCTCGACCAAAACCGCCGTCAGGGAGAAGCACCCTCCAGCAAAAAGAGCTGCGAGTCCGCCAGTGCGCAGGGGGGGGGGGGCTGAGCAACGTCATTCTGGGGGCGTCGGGTCCGCCCCTCCTTGGTGGTGCCCGAGGCCAGTGGCCGGTCTGGAGCCCTCTGGGGCCACGGGGACACTGTGTGCAGATGAAGATGCGCACGCCCGAGGCCCAGCGCGCCTCCTCGGAGCGCCAGGCCCGCACCTTCCCGGCCCTGCGCCCTTGCCTGCGGGGCGGACATCATCCGGAGGCCTCAGGACGCAGAACGGACAGCAGCCTCTCCCGGACGCACCGCATTTCCTCTCCCGCCCCCCGAGGGGGTTTCAGAGCCGGGGCAGGGACCTCGAGGTCACCCCTGGGAGACGCTTAGCTGAGGTCACACCCGTTTCCAGTTCGACGGCCAGCAGGTCACACACGTAAGCACAGCAGGAGGGTGTGTGTCTGCCTTCGGCCAACACCCGTTTTCCGAGGGGGGTCAGCCAGGTCGGGGACGCGCCCTCCCGCCCTGCAGAGGGTCCCTGCTCACACCTTCCGCCCTGGCGTGTGCAGGCTTAGGCACCCAAACAACTTCTGAAGAAACAGCTCTTGGAACTCCGTCCCGTAGGAGGTTAGCGGCATCACCTCTGCCCGGAGTCCTGCGCGCCGCAGGGCCACGGACACGCCACACACTCGTCTCTGCCAAGGGCGGCACGCGGCCCCGATGAGCCTCAGAGTCCTGCTGACCGCAGCCCCAGGCAGCTCGAGGAGCGCGCAGAGTCCGCACACCGCGCTCTGCCCCGACCCGGGTCTGAGCAGCGCACAACCCGGCGCCCGCCGGCTCCCCCCAGGGGGCGGTGGTCTCTGCACACTCTGGAGGGTCGGGGACAGCAGTGCCACCCTCCACCCTGAACGGACCCCGGACTCTGGGGCGCTGGGGGGGGTGGGCGTGCAGCCCGCATGCAGCTCCCGCCGAGTAGAGGGGAGACAATGGCCGGGAAGCCCCCCAGGCCTGTCAAAGTCAAGACACGGTTCTCAGCGAAATTCTGACCCGAGCCCCCGCTGAGCCAGGGCACAGGCTGAGGTAAAAGCTCCCCCAAACCCAAGGCTTCACTTGGTTAAGAAGCAAGTTTTTCTTGAACGTCTACACGATGACCGGTTAGCACAGCGGAAAGGACAAGACGCCTAAGAATTCCTTAAATGTTCCGGCACAGCTCCGCGACCTTCCAGGTGCCCCCCAGAGAGTAAAGCTTTAATTGTAGAGACAGCATCTGTCACCCCAAGGGGCGGGAGCATTATCATCCCATTTGTTGGATGAGCAAACTAAGGCACAGAGAGGTTGAGTCACTTGCCTGAGGCTGCACAGCGGGACTTCGTGGATTCCAGGGGCAGCAGCTCAAAGGGAGGAGCAGGGGTGCAGCCCATCCGAGGCTCGTCGTGGGCGGGGGGGACTTCCAGGGGTGGGGTTAGTAAGTGGAGGCGCTACTAGGGGCACCTGGCCCGAGAGCCGGGAGGAAGGGCTCAAAGGAGCAGCAGCAGGAGGGGCCGGCCCTCTCGGTGGGCCTGGGCCACTGCGACAGCAGGCGGAGGGGTCCTCACCCGCGTGCTTCTGTGGGTCCCTCACCCTGGGGTCGGTGGTGGCAGAAACACCCGTTGCCAGAGGCTTCGGGATCACCCCGTCACTCCGCGTCGATTTCCTCACAGTCCGAGCGGAATTCTGACTCGAGGTCGTGAACGCTCTGCCGCTGCCGCTGCCGGAGGGGCCCCGCCCGGAGCCGCAGCGACCTGTCCCCAGGCCGGCGAGGACCGCGGGGTGGGGAGCTGCTCGCGCCCCCGGGCGGCCCCCTGGGCGACGGGGGGCGGGCGCTGCCGCCCTCGGGCTGAGCCCCCCTCCCTGTGGGGGGTTCCCGGTCCCGGCAGAGGCAGGCACTGGGACCCCGGCGCTCCTCCTCCTCCTGACCGGTGCTGGCTGGCCTGCACGACCAGGCTAACGGTGGCGTCCGCTCCGGGGGCCCGGCGCCCAGCGCGCGGTGGGTATTGGGCTGTTCCCAACGCTCGGGGACGCACGGCTCGCCCTGGGTCCTGGCCGGCGAGGGGCCGGCGGCGTGGACCCCGCAATTCTCTCTCAGCATTTTCCACTCAGCTGCCGTCACCCAGAGGAGCAGCATAAGCACAGGAGACGCCGTTCATTTCCACGCGGCAGAGGGCGGGGATGGTGGCCGTCACGGCTGCCTGCGTGGGCCCCGCGGCCGGCGCCCTGCCACCGCCGACGCTCCACACGGAAAAGGGCGACTCTGTGCAGCCGAGCCTCGTGAGCAGGCGCAGACGGGACGGGCGCACGGGACGGCACGGGGGACTCTGCTCGCAGCACAGACGCGGAAACGCTTCAAGTCAACCCTAAACGTTTCCTCCAGACCTTGTTTCAGCACCGGATCTGAAATCCCGAGCCCCGTTAGAGGAGGGAACTCCGACCCCAGATCCGGAAGACAAGGACCCAAGCGCCCCTCGTGGCGCAGCCCTGCGTCCGGGCCGCACACCGGCCCCTGCTCTCTCCAGGTCCCCGCCGAGCCCTGGAGGCTGTTTTAGGGTGGCGGCTGTCAGGCGCCCGTCTGGGCCAGCCCGTGAAAGCCCTCCCGCGGCCCCTGGGGGAGTCCAGCACCCCCCCCCCAGCACAGCAAAACCCAGCGCCACATGCTCTCCCTGCAGTCACACTGCCTCCGGCCGTTCTGTACCATCCTGGACCATTCCAGAACGTTCCTTGGGCCTGCCCTGCTGGCCAGGAAAGTCCCTGTGTGAGTAAGAAATGTCTTCACACGCTTGGTGCACGTGGGTCCTCCCTGCGTTCTGGGTGGGCACTGACCCCATGCTGGTGAGGCCACACGAGGCCAGAGGAGAAAGGTCCCGGCCACAGCATCAACCCCACCTCTGCGTGTTCCGGTTCACGCTTGACTAGAAGGCGCCAGAGCCTGGAGCAGCTGTGCCGTGTGGGGACAGAAGGGAGGCTGCATTCAGGGTGAGTGTGTCCACCCAGGGCACACGGGGCTCTGCCCTGCCCCTGGGCTCCCTTCACCTCTGCTTCTGTCCCTGCTGAGCAGCTCTGTTCCCTTCCCGGGCACAACCCTGTCCTGCACCCCAGACCCCTCGAGTGGGCGGGGAAAAACAGGAAACGGGAGGCCCTGGTTGGTGAAATGGTAGTGGGGCATCCAGCCCCCCAGGGGGCTCACTCTGCCCTTCCAGGACTGAGTGTGAGAAACACAGGAGGTCGAGGCCGGCGCCCGCCTGCAGCCTGGTGACCCAGGCCCTAGGGAGGCCCCTCCGGGGACAGCGCCACCTCGCTTCCTGCCGGGGGTCCACGATCCAGGCCGGCAGGCGCCGCACCAGCCACCAGGACGGCACAGGCAGGGAGGGAGGCTGGCTGGGCCAGGCCGCTTCCCATGGTTCCATGGCTGCCTTGAGTGTGCGACGTGGCCGGACCTTCTCTACCGAAATGCCCCATTTATTGATTGGTCGTCACAAAACGCAGCTGGGTGGCGCCTTCCTGTGCACTCCCGCTCTGGTTTTCAGGCCCACAGAAACGGGCACAGACACGGAGCCCAGGCAGGTGGGCGTCTGTGAGCCGGAACCGCCCCGCTCTGGCTGCAGCCCCCTCCGCCCCGGGTCTCCCCAGAGCAGTGGACGAGAGAGGTGCACTCCCCACAGGTCGTGGGGCGGGAGTCCTGGGGGTGGGGGCTCGGGGCAGGTGCTGACAGCAGGGGGCTGGCCCTGACCCGGAGACCAGGAGCCCCTGGAGAACCGAGAAGGCATCCTCTCGCCACAAACAAGGGCCTCCTTCACACCTCCACCGCGGTGTCCCCGCGAGGCCACCCATCCTGCCTGGAATGCTGGCCTGGGTGCCTGCGCGCTTTCAAGCCCCCACTTGTCCCAGAGCTCCCTGCGGCCCCCGGCCTCCGCACCCCTGCACACACGCAGCGCCCACTGCAGACCATCATTAGGAGAACGGAGTGCAGCCAGGAACTCCCTTTCGACTTTGCTGAATTTGAAATCCCTGTGAATCCAAGAGTCGCACAGGGAGGGCTGCGCTGCCCCCTGGCTCTGCGGCAAAGCGCACGCCTGCGCGGGTTTGGAACCAGCGATGGGACCCAGAACCTTCACAGAGTCCATGCCCCGCGGGGCTGGGAACCAGGCGGGAGGCTGTCCTCACCTGTAAGCAGGGCAGGAGCGTGGGCTCACCACTGGTCCCACGCTGCTGCCGCGTGGCCAGGGTGAGGCCGGCCGGGGGGCTTGGGAGGCTGAGCGTCCCCCCGACACTCCACGTCCCAGACGAGCCTCAGGGCAAGCAAGGCTTGAGGGGAGGTTACAGGGCCTTCTGGCCACACTCCGTGGGCAGATCAGAAACCTGATGGGGACATAATTGGCACCAGACAGATTTTAAGGCGCGAATATCAAGGAAGAGGGAGGAAGCCATAGAACAGAGAGCACTGTTTGCTCGTGAAACCACTGCATCCCCCACAAGTGCCACAGTGAAGCCCCAGGCGAAATCAGGACTCGGTGCACCTAGAAGCCCATCAGGAGCTGGTCCCCACCCGCACGGCGCATGGCCAGGCCCAGGGGACCGCAGAGCAGCGAAGACAAGGGCCTCTCGGGGTTGCCTACAGAAGCTCCCGGGAAGCAGCACCAGACACGCCTGCGGGTGGGAGGTGGGGCCGCCGTGGCAGGCCCAGCGAGGAGGCCTCGTGGCCACACTGGGTCTCAGTGTATCATATGCCACCACACAGTCAGTCTTCAGTGCCCAGGACAGGCTGATGGGGTGAGGGAGGCTCACGAGATCTGCCAGGAGTCAGCCAAGCTAGCCCAAAGCAGGGCTGGGGGGCTGGGGGGGGGCGGGTGCCATGCAGGGAGCACCAGCCCCTCCCAGAGCTCCCTGACAGCTGCCCTGCGAGCTCCTGCACCAGAGGTGAGGACCCTCCTTGGTGGCTCAGCACTCGTGGACCCTCACTGGTGTCTTGACACGAGATATCGTGGACCTGTCATCCTTACTAATGTTCTCGTGGATGCACGTTCCATGCTGTCCCAGGACTGCACTAAGTCCTCAGAGGAATCCCCTCGTGCGGTCGGACAGAGCCCCAGGATGGGGCAGCGGCCATCTCTGGGATGACAACACTGAGGACAGACCCAGCGCTCGGGGTCCCAGGAACCCTGAGCCCAGAGAGCTCCTGGAACAGTGCTCGGCCCAGCCCCCGGGAGAGAGGTGTTGTGCGGACCAGCCTCAGGGGCTGAGCAGGTCGATGCCTGAGGATCTGAGCGAGCGTCCAGGGCTGGGGAGGATGGAGGGGAGGAAGCGGGGGGAGCAGCACCATTCCACACCTGCCCAACAACTAGCCACTCGCATCTGTGGGGTCAGACCGCTGTCTCCCCTTCTTTAGAAGCCCCGACTTCGGGTCACAGCCCCAGGGCAGCGTGTGTGACTGGCCGCCAGCCCCCCGCACTCTGGCTTCGGGCTGAGCCTCCCACAGGGCCCGGCCCGGCCCTCCCCAATCCCACGCCCACTTTCTAAGTACCAAGAATTCCGTAAATCTAAAAGCAAATAGAACATTACGTTACCCTTCACGGAGACACATCCTCAACAAACAAGAGCAGGCGGGGCAGGCCTGGCGGAGGGGACGGGAGGGCTCGGGTCTCTTGTACCCGGGGCCCCGCCCGGACGGCCTCTCTCCGGGGGGGCCAGCAGAGCAGGGCACTGTGCTCCAGATGCTGGCCCGCTGGGAGCCCCCCACCTGCTGGGCACACACGCGGGACAGCATCGGAGGGGCAGGGGTGGAGACGGAGGGACGGAGGGGTGGGGGCGGGCAGGCGAGATGAAGAGGGAGCTGGCGGGTCAGGCTTTGGCAGGGAGGGGTCACGAACCACTGTCAACCTCACTGGTGTCATGAGGACAGGAGGCACCTGGCCTGTGACAGCTGTGTCACCCTGGGACACGGGACACGCCGTGGCCTCCCCCCGGGGTCTCCTGTTGACTTGGGGCAGGTACCAGCCTCCACCTGAGCAGACGTGAGGGGAGACGGGGGCATCCCTGCTGGTAAACATCAGGCGCCCATCAAAGCCAGCGTGCGGTGACCTGGGGCTGGAGGAGCACAGCCTCGGGAGGTGTCCCCACGGCAGCCACGGGACAAGGACTGACCGCCATGTGCACCAACAGCTGCTTCTTCCTTGAGCAACAAGCACCTTTGTTTGGGAGAAACAGCTATATGGTCTGTAGAGATGGAGACACAGGGACCGGGCAGCCCTCAGTCCCACTGGACCCAGGCGCCCGGGCACTCCTGCCCCGCCGCGTGCTCACTAGCGCAGCACATCAGGGCAGCCCCCGAGGATTTGGGGGAAGTTCCAAGAACTTCAGACCCTAGTTAGGAAAACGAGGGCGCGTCTGGGATGGCCGGCGAGGCCATGCTGGGGCGGCTCTGGGGACAGAATGCGTGTCCGGCGCCCCGAGGGCGGTCACGTCCAAGCCACGTCCCACACGGCGTCCCCCCAGGCCTGTGGCCTCCTCGCCGAGGCCCCAAGTCAAAGGCGGCTCGCCACACGCTCAGCTCCTGTTCCCGCGTGCACACGTGAGCCATGACCCTTCCTGCGTGGCCACCTGGGCGGTCGGAGCCCTGAGTGCCCGGGCTCAGGGACGTTCATGGCCTCAGCCGTTCACCACACACCCAGCTGTTCCTCACGAAGCTGGAAACTTCTCGGGTTTACCGGTTGCCATTGGCAGCCAAGACCTGACTGATTCATTCAATTTACAGAAACAGCTTATGAATTCTTTGTCCCTCTTTGTCAGAAGAACCCGCCTGAAAACGTGCTCATGACAAATGACTTGAGGACGAGCACTCCTCCGTCCTCAGGACAGCAACAAGGAGACCCTTCCCCAGGGTCTTTGTTCTCGGGGACCTCGGGGCCTCGGCAGGTCTCAGAAGTGCCAACCCTGTGACTCCGAAGGGAGCAGGTGCGACCAGGAAGGACCACGCAGCGTCAGGGGGGCCGAGCACCATCAAGAGCTGGGGCCACGGAGGGAGAGCCCTCCAGGGCCGCGGCCCTGTCCCCCCCAGGCCCTGGAGCTCCCACGCGCGTGCACAGCCTGTCCACGGGAAAGCTCGAACAAAGGAGCCTCGGACAGTCCCTCCGAGGGACAGAGGGACACCCAGCAGGGAGGGAAGCGAAGGGGAGCGCTGGCTGAGGCCCCAAACCCACAGCGGCGCTGACACGCCCCCCCCCAGCGCGTGCGGCTCCCAGCTGCACTGGCTCCGCCCCAGCCTGGCCCCCACTCACCCCCCGCCCCTGCCCCCCCACACCCCGCACGGGCCCCCCACCCCCACCCAGCTCCGGCTCGCGGCCCCCGGATGCACCTGTGCTGGCCTTCAGGAGGAGCCACAGCCCGGAGAAGTCCTGCGACAGCAGGGAGATGCGGCTTAAGGTCATGCTGTCGCCGCCAACGCGCGTCAGGAGGCGGCGGCCTGCCTCCCGGAACGCCCGTCCTGGGCGCACAAAGGAAGGCGGCAAGGCTCCATTTTGCCGGCCGGCCTGCCCCCCGGGGCCTTGGTGCTGGTTCCCCAGCAGCGCGCAGGAGCCCACTGCGCAGCGCGTAGCTCACTAGATGTGCCCGCGGCCAGGAACTGCCCAGCCCCCTCGGCAACCCGCGGGCGGCCCCAGCTCCCTCCCCGCCGCCCGTCAGCACCCTCCCTGCGGGGGCCCCACACCCGGCAAAGTCGGCCCCCAGCCCTCTGGCGGGGCAGGGTCTGCACCTCCAGGCCCCGGGAGGGAGAGAGAGTCTGTCTGTCCCGTCTGTCCCGCTCCTTGGAGGGCTGTGCGCAGGACGTTCACGTGTGTGAACAGGTCCTGAGCAGCTGAGATTGCAGACGCCCCCAGGGGCTAAGAACATGGAAAATGTACCGGGAGGGGGGACCCTTGGGGAGCTCATTAAAACGTGGGCTTGGTTCTGGCTGGGGGTGCGCCCAGCCTGGTGCTAACTAGCTCCCAGGTGACGGGAGGCCGTGGGCGGGAGGAGCCGAGGGGCTGAGCCCAGTCCTGGGGCCTCTGAGCCCCCCGCCCCTGCCAGCAGGGTCTTCACGCTGGAGCAGGGCTGGTTCGGGGTCTCCTGATGGGCACCGGCTCAGGCAGGAGCCTTCAGGGGCCTGTGCAGGGGGTGCCCCCAGGACCCCCCTTGGAATACAATGTCACGGACTCACTCTCCCACCAGCCTGGGCCCCAGCGTCCGCAGGGTCACGCGTGCTCACTACTGGGGGCACCATCTCTGCCCTGGCAGCTGCCGGCACCCGCTCCACACCCCCTCCCTCCTGTCACGTGGCCAGGCTGACCTGGTCTCGGCTGCACAATTCCAATCCCTCCGTCCTGACGGCTGCTCCCCAGCCTCCCCCACCCACGCTTAATTCGTTGGCCCAGGGACAGGCAGGGACATTCAGGCAGAGCAGGGTGCAAGCCCCTGGCTTCGTGGGCCGGGCCTTCAGAGCCGAGCCCACCAGGCCTCCCCCGTGGCCGGCCTTGCCGGCCTCGCCCCAGTCGGGGTCCCCGCCGCAGGCCCGGGCAGGGGCACCCCGAAGTCCAGCACGCAGGGGGGCTGTGCCCAGCGAGTAACCGGCAACCAAACAGGGCGGCTGAGAAAGGAGATGTCAGAACCGAGGCTCTGCCACCAGGAGGACACGGCAGAGCGCAGGGCTCCAGGGATGCTTCTCCCTCCCCGCCCCCACTTTCGTGCCACAGCAGGCTCCTGTGGCCTAGGCCTCGGCCTCCGGGCCCACAGCGGGCGCTCAGTGCCGCCAGCAGCCGGCTGTGTTCTCAGGAGGGCGTCAGCCACAGCGGTGTGACCTCGACCAGGGGCCGTCAGCACCACTCGGTCGTCCTGCACCCAGGACGCCTGCCCACGTCCGGCCTGGTGTTCTCCACGCCCTGCTGGGCGGACGCTCTCCACCGCATGCGAGCCTGGGCAAGAGCGGGGTCTCGAACCCAGGGACGCACAGCCGTTCTGGGCCTCACCTGCCTCCTTTCTCCAGCCCCGTCTGACAGAACAGCTCCCAGAGCCACCTGAGGTCCAGCCCCGGCTCCTGACCATCAGACTCACAACTGACCACGTCCACAGTCTGCCCTCTAGGCCTGTCACCACCCTTCTCACAACAGGGGTGTGGCCGCACCCGTGATGGCACCTGTTTTCCTGGTTTACTGCACGGTGAGCTGCTGCAGAGGCCCACGGCCTCCAGGCCCCAGGCCCTTCGCTGGGGAAGCTGAGGCAGGCGGGGTCCTAGTGACCCCCCACCCCAAGCAGGCAGAGCGCCGGCCCTGGGGCCCTGCAGAGCGAGCACGCGGTCTCCCCTGAAACGGGTCCCTTCAGAACCAGGACACGGCGTTTACAGAGGAAGCTGCTGGCTGGAACGTCTGCCCTCTGCAAGCCCGTGATTCGTTCATCCAAGAAGTGCGTGCCAGCTGCGCTGGGAGGCATGGGGACAGGAAGTGACAGCGCTCAGAGGTGGGTCGTGGCGCACAAGCTACTGCCCCAGCCCGGGGAGGGGCCAGGACCAATCCCGAATTAGTACTGGGATCGCTGAGCTCTGCCCCAAACACCCACAGGGCTGGTCTGTTGCTGGCTTTGAGTTTTCCCCTGAATGTGTCCTTCTCTGAGGGACCCCTGTCACCCACCCACCGCGAACTGTGACCGCCGTCGTGCCCTGTGGCCCCACATCCCCGGTGCTCACGCCCGCCCCATCCGGCCCTCACACCTGCTCTGACCCCAGGCCTGGCCGCCGGGCGACCTCTCCCTGCATCCTGTCCCGCTGCCCATGCAGTGCCCAGAGCGGGCCCAGCACAGGCGTGTTAAGCGACTGCGGTCACAGGTGGGTGCGTGGAGTGGGGACGAGGGTGTGTAGATGTCAGCTGCGTGGCACCCTGTCGCGCTAGCCTGCCACTGCCCTGCGAGGCCTGTGTGCCCCATGGCGGGGCCGCTGCCCCACGCGCTCACCGCCCTTCCTGCCCCTGGCAAGTGGCCACAGTCTCCACTGCGAACCGCTGCCCCTCCCTCCGTGGCCCCCCCAGGCTGACCAGGAGCAGCCAGGGTCCGGAGGTTCTGTCTCTGGCTTCACCCGCACCCGGAGCTGTGTTCTCGGATCGTCCAGGGGGAGGGGGGGTGGAGGGCAGCCCTCCAGGGCAGGGGCGTGCGGGCATTTCTGACAAAGTCTCCAGGGCCAGAGGCCAGCGGAGAACCAGCTCAGGGTTAAAAAGTTAGTCCCAGAGCCCACTCTGCGTGAAGGGCCAGCGGGTGCCCGGGGCCAGAGCTCTGCGCTGGTTCCCCCTTGTCATGTAAACACTCCCACTGGGCCGGAAGATTTCGCAGATATTCAAGTCACTCAGACCAACAACAAAGGCAACTTCCCGTGGCTCTGCCCCACGGTCCTCGCAGGTCAGGGAGGACGGAGGAGGGAGGAGCCCCAGGGCAGAGACCACAGAGAATCCAGGAGGGTCAGGGCGCACCGGGCAGGGCAGGGACGTGAGCGGACCCGCGGGCTCGGCCTCCCGGGCAGTCGGTGCCACTGTTTCCCGCTCCAGCTTCCCGGCTGTGAGGCAGTTCTCCCTGGCGGGCTTCTGGGGCCAGGGCCTCTGTGCGCCGCCCTCGGGGAGAGGCCTGGTGACAGGGAGGCCTGTCTCTCCTCCTCCTCAGCCCCAGGCAAGTGACGGACACTGCACGTCACCACAGATGGGACGCACTCATTTACGAGAGGAGACGCAGCGCTATCGGTCAAAGTCTGTAATGTTAGCGCCCAGGCAGGCGATGCGCACTTTAAACATGTCGTGGAGGACAGCCGGCCCCTTGCAGCCCCTGCCTGCTGCCCCCGGCTGCCCCATGCAGGTGTCACTGCTTCCTCATCCAGGGGTGCAAGGACAGCTAAGGCAGGCACGGAGCAGTCTCCTTGGGGGCAAACCAGTGTCCCCTTCAACCTTACAGACGCATCTGCATGACCTTAATGCATGACCCAGACAACAGTGCAGAGAGCTGCTCCCCCCAGTTTCTTCCAGATGACGGGGGGGGGGTCTGCTTCCTTCATCAGAGCACCGCACCCCCCTCACCACCTGCCTTGTCTCATCACCACGGCGACCCTGGCAGCCAGGTGTCTGCTCCACTGGGGCAGCAGGGGGAGCTGAACCCCCAAGGCGGCCAGGACCTCAGGCTCCTGTCTTCCTCCTACGGCCCCTCCCCCTCTCCAGCCCCTCCCCCAGCCTCAGCCCCAGTCCCTCACACGGCCCCCATCCCCCCACCCCCTCCCACAGTCTACAGCCCCTCCCCCAGCCTCAATCCCAGTCCCTCACACAGCCCCCTTCCCCCCACCCCCTCCCACAGTCCACAGCCCCTCGCACAGCCCCTTCCCCTCCCCTACCCACCCCCATCCCATCTCCTTTGTGGCTCCTCCTCCATCCCCCCATAGCCTCCTCCTCCATCCCCCCCCACAGCCCCCTCCTCCATTCCCTCCCACAGCCCCTAGCCCCCCATCCCCTCTGTGACCCCCCTCTCCCAACCCCTCCCTCAGCCTCCCCTCCAGGAGCCCTCCTCCTGCCTTCCTGTACCCCTGCCCTCCTTGGCTCTGGCTAGATCCTTACAACTCTGTCCTTCCTGCTCTTGAACCCCTGCTTCTCCTAAGAAGGTGCTGCCCCGGGTCCCCTGACTGTTCCTCCCTCTTTCTCTCAGGCTTTCCTTCCTTCTGACTTCAGACCGGCTCCAGTAAGCCAGTGAGCTGAGCACAGGCACCACGCAGCGCCCCAGCACCCTGCGGTCATGGTGGGGGGACCCAGCCCCCTGCGGGCACGGGGGGGGGGACCCAGCACCCTGCGGTCATGGGGGGGGAGCACCCTGCGGTCGGGGGGGGGACCCCTGGCGCAGCTCCTCCCCCACTGTCCTCCTCTTACACGTCAGTCGCACACTTCACGCACTTCCGTCGGACGGACAGGAGGCCACCAGTGCGCACCCGGTGCCCTGGCTGGAACTCCAACCCCTGCAGGTCCCTGAGCCCCTGTCCGGTCTCCCTGAGCTAAACTGGAAGGTCCTCTTTGGCTGATTGGAAGAAGAGCCGCAGCCACGATCACGTCCCCCATAAGCCCCCCCTCCCACGGGCGTGGCCTGGGACCCAGGCGCTTATCGATGGACCTGTCGGTCCCCTCCCGAGGGCACAAGCTGTGACCTGGAGTGACCTGGCAGGAGCCTCCTTCTCCTCCTCCTGGACCAACAACTGCTCTCCACTCACCTAACGAACCTGGGCGGGCGCTGGGCTGGGCACACGCCGCGAAGGGCAAACACAGCTGGAGTCTCGGTAATCAAAATGCCACCGTAGGCGTGGACACCGACAGGGCGAGGCTGCGTCCTTCCACGAGACGCCCGTGGGTCTGGGAGCAGGCCGGCCTCACCCTGGGAGCTGGGGCTGATGGGCGGTGGTGTCCAGCATTCAGATCGCGGCGCAGGGCACCGCCTGCCTCACTCAGCGCTCCCACCCGGGACAGGAAAGGCAGCCGTGTCCCCCACCGTCAGGAGGGCGCGGGGGGCATGTGTTGTGCCAGATGTAGGAGGGCTCGGAGAGGTGACTGACACATGCTGGAGCACGGTGGCCTGGGTCCCAGGACCCACCGAGGCTCCGGATGGGAAGTCTGGGCTCCAATCCGACCACTGAGCTGGGGGGCGGTCTCCTCAGTGGGGGGTTTGGGAGGTGACCGCATGGTACACAGGAGCAGCGCGGGCGTGTCGAAGGACTGAGCGGGAGTTTCGTGGGGGCGGTGGGCGAGGCAGGAGCAGCTGACATCAGGCCAGGCCTCGCCCACACGAGCCGGGACCGAGGGCTGCTGCACCCAGGTGCTGGCACCCACTGGGGGCTCCGGGCGTGCGCCAAGGGCCTGCACCCACAGGTTATCGCATCCGCATCTGAGGAAGGGGCCCGGACCGGCCACGAGGCAGCAGATGGAGGGACGGATGTGGCATTAGGGGGCCCCTCAGGAGGGACGCCCCGTTGAAGGCTGTTCCCAGAATAAGTGCTGTGTTGAGGACAAGATGACAGTGTCCCGACGGCCCGCTGCTCAGCCACACGCACGGCAGGGCCGCAGGGAGCGGTGACGCCCTGGGGCTGGGACAGCGGGTGCTGTAGAGACCCTCAGTTCCTTTTTCAGACTGTCCTTTACCTTTGCACAGAAGGCTTGCACGGGTGCCCAGAGGCCCCGCCGAGCCTGGGGACCGGAGAGGGAGGAGGGGGGCATCGCCCGGAGCTCGGCATCCCTGGGAAGAAGGCCAGGGCAGAGTTCTGAGTGTGCGCACAAGACAGAGCCTGCGCCGTGTGGCTGGTCTGGGGGTGCACCCGAGACCTGGAGCTGCCTCGGTCACTCAGGGAGCGCCCAGAATGGCGGGGGCCGTGGGCCGCGTCTGCTGCCTCGCAGTCACCAGCCCCATGTTCCCACACCAGCACCTTCTGCCGCTTCCCTCCTGTCCCAGGTGACAGATGGGCTGCAGCCTCCCTGGGCCCCATCCTCCTTCCCTGCAGCCCCACCCCCAGGGCGAGGGAGCTGCCGGGGTCAGAGTGAGGTGCCTGCCATGGGCTGAGGGGTCTGATCTCCCCCCTCACCCCTGTTCTCCCTCCTGGGGTCTCAGGTGGGGGCTGTCGGGGGGGGGGGGAGCTGCTGGCTGCAGCCCTGCAGTGACCTGGAGGGAATGAAGTTAGGCCTCGGTGGTCAGAGTCTTAGACCAAACAGGTGCCCTGGGCTCTGCCACGGGACAATGACTAGGACGGGGTGTGGAGGTCCCCGAGCCTGGCCCTGAGCTGTGCCCCCAGGTTCCCAGCGGTGTCCTCTCTGTGCAGCACACAGTCCACGAGCAGCAGCAGGTAGCCCAGAGGCGGAAGCACCGTGCGCCCGGTGCGGGGGCCCCACGCTTCACCCCGGGGCACGCAGGCCCCTGCAGGGCTATCAGGAGGCTCTAGTGGATGCTGCAGGGGAGGGGAGCAGACACAGGGACAGGCTCCCTGTGCATCAGCCGACGCCGAGGGGCATAAAGACAAAAGACGAGGGGCTGGGGTGTCCCTGAGACTGACCTTGGGCAAACGGCAGGGGCCCTGCACCATGTTCCCATCTCGTGGATGGGAAGACGGAGCCCCCTGCCTCAGCGCACACTGAGGAACGAGGGCTGCGGGCTCCAGATGGCGCCAAGGCTCACGGGGCCCCCGCCGGCTGGACCCGGACGGAGCGGGCTGTCCGCAGAGCGAGGGGCAGCTGACCCCGGGCTCTGGCGGAGGCGTCCCAGAGAACAGAGACCTGTTCAGAGGCCTGACCTCATCCCTGACCTCGTCCTGAGACAAAGGGCGTGGCAGGGGTTCTGGCCGAGGGTCCCACGTCCCCAAGGAGCAGGATGAGGCAAGCTGCTCCCCGGACAGACGGACAGACGTCTGGAACCACGGCTGGGAGGGTTCCTGCTGCAGGCGCGTGCCCAGCAGACCTGAGTCAGGTGTCCCCGCCCGCACGTCCCTGCACCTGCCTGGAAGGAAGGTGGTGGGCGGGGCCCCACGGCCGGTCCCAGGGGTCCAGCCACCTCAGGCTGCAAGATTCTCACATTTCCCAGAGTTCCCTGGGGACCCTGGAGCCCCACAGCCGGCTCTGGTCGGGGCCTCGATTCCTGTGTCCAGCCCACGCCCCGTTCCTGCTCCCGTTCTCTCTGGGTTGCACTGCAGACCATTAACTTCAAGCCCTGAAAGGCCATCCTAGTCTTGACCCCAGACTTCCTCGTCCCCCTGCTATCGCTGTTCCAACCTAACCGGTTTATCTTTCCAGAGAAGCTGAGCGGGGCCCACTCCCTGGGGACCCTGCCCCTGAGCTCTGCAGGAACGTCCCCTCGGCAGGCGCCTCCCGCCCGTGCTCCAGCCCCGAGCGTGGACACCCTGCGGCTCCCAGGCGACCATGCGTGGCCGTGCCGTGGCTGCAGGACTGACAGAGCCATCACGTCTAGCACCTCCTGCCAAGCCTTCTCCAGGTGGTTAATCGTCCCAGAGGGTCCTTGTTTCATCCCAGAATCTCCTGAGGTCCCTTTTGCTTTCAGACAACCTTGAGGTCCAGCAGACAGGCGCCCTGGAGGGCAGGTGGTGGGTTTGGGGACGGAGGGTTCCTGAGGTTCCCTGCGGCGGGGACGGACAGACGGAGGCAGGCCCCGGAGCAGAAGCTTCCCAAGGGTCTTTTGTCTCTGTTAAATTAAGCGTTTACTCGGAGATCACAGCAGTCCCACACGCAGTCCTGGGAAGCAGTGCAGAGACCTGTGGGTCCAGTGGCCCTGCTGGCCACGCCAGGCCTCCACTCGGCCACACGGCGCCCCCTTTACTCTGTGAGTGAAGCCACGTCTCCGTCGCTGTTCTGTGTTTCATGTGCATTTTATTTCAGAGGCACGAGGCTTGCGCACACCCAGACGCTGCGTCCCCGCCATCCTCACCTGGCCCGGTTCCGGCCGAGGCAGAGACCTTCTCCGGTAGAGCCGACGTGTCTTCCGAACTGAAGTGTTTGCGATTCACCGGTGAGGCGGACCCGCTGCCCTTCAGCCCCAGGTCCCAGCTCTCACGGGCATTCTGGGTGCTACGGCGGGGCCCCCCCCACCTCACCTCCTCCTCTGACGTCTGTCTCCTTCGATGGCTTCCCCTCCGCCCCCTGTAAAACACCCAGGCCCTGGCCCTCCTCCCAGCGCTCTGTCCACCCGCCCGGCGCCCCTACCACCATGGCCTGCACGGTCCCCAGGTTCTGCTTCGCACCCCCGCCCCCACCACTGCCACACGCACCTCCGCTTGGAGTCCTCGCGTCTCTGGTTAGAGACCTGCCTCTGCGGCCACCGCCCGGCTGCCCGGCTGCCTGTCTGCTCTCTGCTCCCGAGTTCATACTAACTCGTGCGCTCCTCTGCCTGGATGTCCTGCCCCGTGTCACAGGCAGCCACCAGAGACCACAGGCCTCCCGGAACCACGAGCCGCCCTGACCCCTGGTCTTTACGGGACCTGAGCCCGGGCCTGAGGCTCGACGTGCGGGTGCGGAAGGGAGGAAGCCAGGTTGGGAGGTTTCAGGATCTGTGCGGGGCCTGAGCACTCTGCAGACACGAGGTTCACACCAGCTGTGGACACAGGCACCTCCTTTTATCTTGCTTGGAGCTCAAATATAGTGTAAAAGCCAGTGTTCCTAACATCAGGGCATAAATGAACTTTTCGGTGTTTTTGATGTTATATTAATTTATGATAAACGTAGAAGTCCTAATGTGCTGGAAAGGGATTGACTAACGGAGCGGCTAAGCGCAGGTAAATTAAGTAAGCACCCCCCAATCCCACACCAGAACGTTCTGTGTCTGTTTCACAAAGGAGACCCGGCTGGGAGGGCGCCTTCCACCACATCCGGCCGGCTCCACACCAGCTCCTCACCCTCCTGTAAGAAGTCACGCTTATCCCCCAAATCTGCCCACGAGGAGCGAAGTGGACACTGACAGAGGGACAGACGTGCTGGCCTCGTGGCAACCACCCGGGTTACATATAAGGGCACTCTGGTTTTTCGTAATAAAAGGTGGTGCTGGGGTGCCTGGGAGGCTCAGTCGGTTAAGCGTCCGACTTCAGCTCAGGTCATGATCTCACGGTTTGTGGGTTCGAGCCCCGCGTCGGGCTCTGTGCTGACAGCTCGGAGCCTGGAGCTGCTTCAGATTCTGTGTCTCCCTCTCTCTCTGCTCCTCCCCTGCTCATGATCTGTCTCTCTCTCTCTCTCTCAAAAATAAATAAACATTAAAAAAAATTTTTTAAGAGGTGGTGCTTTCCTTGTTTAAGGAATTATTTTAAATACCATGAGATTAGTACAAAATAAAAACTAACAAACTGTGCCCATGGCCTGAAGTCCCAAATGTTGGCCGAGCGCTGTCAGGAGGCTTGCGATCATAGCCACAACAAAGCAGACCCCGACTGGACACGGGTTACTCTGGTCACTGAGGGCCTGCAGGCCCCCCGCCGCTGCCCTGCCCGCCTCAGCCCCTTGCAGGCTCCCGCCCATCGCTCGGCTCACTGCCTGGGCAGGAAAAGCAAAAGCCTCATGAATGTTTTAAAATGCAAATTTCATTTCAGCTGTCGCATGTAGGATGCCTCGCTCACCTGATCCGTTCCCAACTATCTGACAGATTTCTGGAATGCTCAACGGCTTGTGGTCAAATTTCCAACATTCTAATGAAATCGTGCTCAAAAAATCTGCTTTTATTTCTCCACAGGATGGGTAATGCAACTGAAAACGTGTCTGAAAGGTGGTGGTGTCGGTCAGGAAAATGCCCCGAGGCCGGGGGATTGGATCAGCCCGATGCTGGAGCACATGGAGGTGGGCAGGAAGGCGCTGGCCGCTCTGTTTTGGGGACTCACCCCAGTCCTGTACCAACACCCAGCTCACTGTCAGGTGCCACTCAGACTGTGCTTCCTGGGGCCAGCACACCACAGCTCCCTCCCCACGGCCACCAGGTGCGGGGAGCCACCGGGTGCGGGGACCCACAGGTGCGGGGACCCAGCAGGTGCAGGGAGCCGCCAGATGCGAGGGGCTCAGGCGCCCGACCCTGTCGACCATCACACGGGATGGGGCTGGTGTGCAGGACTCTCATCCCCGGATGGATGTCTCCCCCCGCGGCTGATCAGCTCCCCAGGCGGTGCTCCCGGCCCTGGACTGCAGAGACCACGCTGGGGAGGCGCGCGCTTTCCCTGCGGCTCGGAGCCGGGGCCTGGTGCGCACGAGACACACCTGGGGCACGTGCGTGATCGAGAGCACCTCTCAGGCCCTGAAACGTTCTGTTTCTGCATTCGTTCTTCGCTTCACCCAGGAAACCTTTTATTTTTCTGAGAACTTGCTGCCGTACAGACGTCACAGAGCGTACTCGGGCTCCTCTTTCAGGCATTCTCGGAAAATTATGGCTTCTTCACGAGAATAACTATTTCACTGTATTTTGAAGGAAAGTGCAAACGGGCTGCCGTGGCCGTGGCTTCCCGCCCCGACCGGTCTGGGTCCAGGATGAGCTCCGGTGCAGGATGAGCGTCTGTGTCGGTTTTTCTGAGCATGCTCTTCCTCAAAACCCGCCTCTAGTTCACGGACGTTGCAGGATTCAGAGCGACAATCGCACGACAGGATTTACACTCGTGTTGCCGCGCGGCCACTGAACCCTCCGGATCTTTCTCAACATAGGATGCGACAAAGAGGGGCTCTGTCACCCCCGCTGCTGCCAGGATGGACCGACCACGCCCCAGGTTGATGTGGCACAAGAAGGCGTCCCTGAGTTACGAGTCCCCGGGCATACGTCACGCGGAGCCCACGAATGAAGAAAGGCCCCAGACGTTGACCTTAACTCCTGCCCGCTGCAGAAAGTCATCTGCGGGTCTCCAGGGACCACTGCCCGTCAGCGTGCCACCATGCGCACGCACGTGCACGGCCACGCAGGAAGGGCTGACGTGCACCTGCGGGAGGTGCTAACTTGACCTTTCTGCTCCATACGGTGTTCGGGAAGAGCCAACGAGTAGACACAGAATGCAACGTGCCGACACCCCAGGCGGAGCCCGCCGCGCCCACAGACTCACAGCGCACAAGCAGACAGACGTGAGCCTGTTTCCTCCGAATCGTGACGGACCGCGTGGTGCCCCTGAGCAGACGCGTCGCCTTTGGCACACGCTCGCCTGCGACCCTCTTCCAGACACGGTCTGCTTCGAGTGCCCGCCTGTGCCCAGCCCCATCCTCCTCCCTGAAGAGCACAAGGTCCCCCCGTGACCGTGGCTGGGCTGCCACTGGGGCACGTCCCCCCCCCCAGACCAGCTTCATGACTCGGGTGACAGGGCTCACCGGGGAATCCCGTCCAGGCGCAGACGCCACACTGTCAAACGTGCTGACGCATCTGTGACCTCCAGCGACTGCGCCCCTGGAAAGCCGCAGCCCCCCCATCACTCTGCCTGACAGCACCTTTGGGGGATGCTGTGGTCAGGCTGGGCTCCCGAGTGCTGTGCAGACGCCCCTTGGCTGCACCCCTCCTGGTGCAGGAGGGACTGCCACGTGTGCAGGCAAAGGAGCTTCCAGAAAGTGCTGCAGGGACAGGCGAGGAGACCCTGCCTCCAAAGCCTCCTCTCCCCCGCCCCTCCGCACCTGTTCCCCCACCTGACCCCCACCTGACGCCCTCCAGTGGCAGACCCTCACCTGGCCCCCTCCAGGGGCAGCCCCAGTCAGGAGCCTAGGACAACCCGAGATCCAGCCCCACAGGCCCAGCCCCTGAGCACTGCCCGTCAAGCTGGAGGCGGAGGTCAGGCAGCTCCCAGGGCAGACCTCCCCTGCGTGACCCTCTGGGGCTGAGAGCCCTGCGGCCGTGGGTCCCGAGTAGAGACGCACAGAAGGCCCACATGGTCCTGTGGCTTGTTTTCTTGGCAGGACAGGAAGGGAGATATTGGCCGTGAGCCGCGGCCCCCATTCGTGGAGCACAGCACCTCCATCAGCCCCTCCTTCGCCGGGAGGACTCGGGGGTCTCTGGGTGGGGGGTGCACCCGGGCAGGTGCGGGGCTGCCCTGGGGACTGGGTGGGAAGTGAGGGGCGCCTCTGACCCATGCTGAAGGCTGTCCTGTCTACCACGGACTCGGTGCCCTCACTGACATTGACCTTAACCCCCACGGAAGCCTCAACCCTCACTCAGCCTCAGTTTCCCTGCGGGGAGGAGTGGGTGATTCTTGTACAAACAGATCAGCTCAGGGGCCAAGCCCCTCTCTGAGCCGAGCCACGCTGGCCCTCCTGGGGGTCCTCGGGGGGCCACCGCCGGGCTGTCTGGCTTGGCGCCCGTCCCCACCATCGCAGAAACAAGAGCAACTGGACCGACCGTGGGTCCCGCGGCAAAGCCAAGCGCCCGCACCCGTCACCCGCTGGGGCCCACCCGCCCGACACATGATGTGGTTTCGGACAACTACCGCTCGGCCGGCCTGGGCGGTACGTCGGGTGTTCACATGAGACCCGAGGCACAGACTTGACACGAAGCTCTCGACTGGAGGACGAGAACCAGGCCCCGGGCAAAAGCAAGGGCCAGGCAAACACTGAACGTCCTGTCTTCGCGGAGCTGTGACCCCTCCCCCCAGCCTGGTCACAGCGACACCACAGACCTGTCCTCACTGACAAGATGGGCCAGTGGAGAACCCACGTGATTCACATGCGGTTGATTTCGTGAGCTTTGGGGGCGAGCGGAGGAGCCCCCCCCCCCGGACGGCACACCTGCTCAGCCCTGGGCACGGCCGGGCGCCAGGGGGGCTCGCTGGGCTCTGCAGCTCCCCGGAGGGCTGGCCACGGAAGCACCTTTGTGTCACCAAACCGCACTGAAGCCATAGCACAGCTGACCTTCCCATAGGTCACCCTGGGTGTCACTCTGGTGGGGCATAATCAATACCAACTAGCTGCATTTTACATGTGGACCCCAGCACGCGTGGACCGCTGCACGCGTGGACCCCTGCACACGTGGACCCCTGCACACGTAGACCCCTGCACACATGGAACCCTGCACACGGAGCATGTGGACCCCTGCACACGTGGACCCCTGCACACGAGCGTGTGGACCCCTGCACACATAGACCCCTGCACACATGGAA
The DNA here is from genome assembly GCA_028646485.1 of Cryptoprocta ferox. NCBI lineage: Eukaryota > Metazoa > Chordata > Mammalia > Carnivora > Eupleridae > Cryptoprocta > Cryptoprocta ferox. Next base: position 132,556,171 of record CM053574.1, on the reverse strand, counting down.
CCCTGCACACG
>CM053574.1:132503711-132555660 GCA_028646485.1 Cryptoprocta ferox | reverse complement strand
TGGACCCCTGCACACGTGGACCCCTGCACACGAGCGTGTGGACCCCTGCACATGTGGACCCCTGCACACTTAGTGCATGGACCCCTGCACACGTGGACTCCTGCACACGGAGCGCCCCCCAAACGAGGCCCAGCTTGGCTCTGATGGGCCCTGTCTGTCCAGCTGGGGCCAGCGGTGGAGCTGACCCTCGCCAGACGCAGGACGGTCCCCCTCACCGCGGGAGACGTGGAACCGTCTCCAGGAGGCACAGCTACTGCATCACACCGCGGCCACCACAGCCAGGAGTACTGGGAGTGACCCCAACGGGAGGTGGCTGAGGGGACCCAGGGACTCACCCTCAGCGACAGACAGCAGCCAGGAGCACCACTCAGAATAGACATAGTAGCTTTTCATCTCCGCCACGGAGATTCGGGCCGCGCTTCTGTCCCCCATGGCTGGGGAGCACCCGAGAGGCACCTGTCCCTGCGCCCGGTCCTGCCGCCTTCCCCCGCCACCCGCCGGCCTCTCCCACTGAACTTTGCTCCCTAAAATCTGCGTGAGGGACCAGCTGACTTCTTACTTCCGTTTCGCCTGTGAACAGAGACAAAGCACTGAGAGGTGGCTCACTGCCCGCAGGCCGACATCTGCTCACCCCACCCTGCGTGAGCACACATGGACCCCGGCGGCTCTGGGCGGCCCAGGGAGAAAGGGACATCCGGGCCCATCTTGGCCTCGGTTCAGGGACAAGGGACAACTCTGCCGGTGTGAATTCCCTGTGCTTTTGTGGAGGCGACAGGAAGGGCAGATGCAAGGAGGTCCCACCTGCCGGCAGAGCGATGCGTGCACAGGACAAGATGTCCAGAGCAGCCCCGCGTCACCGCCTTCTCCCATCTGATAAGGTCCGATGCTCCGGACACAGGTGACAATGTTTGGGAACAAACAGAGGCGGAGGCCATATTTGCTGAAAGGGAGGCGAGGACGGCAGAGTCAAGGGCACCCTGTCCAGCCTTCCATTCCCAGCCTGTGGGTCTCTAACAGGTCTGGGGGGTGACGCCTGCGTCTCTGCCTGGAGACACCCTCGCAGAGCCCAGCGAGGTGTGAGCCGCCTTGTGCCGCCGTCACAGCCCTGCCCACCGCCCGGTCGGGGCTCCACGGGGACGGGGTAAGGCACCCCTCACTCTGCTCAGGGACCAAGGCGGTGGACACAGCCAGGCCAGCAGGTGCCCAGCGAGGCAGTCCGAGCCGCTGAGACAGTGGGGCCCGGGGGTGGGTGGCTGTGGGTCCCCAGGACCCCACAAAGACCCAGATAGGTCAGGCCCCAGGTGTCCCCGGGCCTGAGCCAAGCTGTCTCCACACAGGCCGGCGGGAGATGGGAGTGTGGGGTGAGGGCCAGACGCAGTGACTTCAACCACTTTGCCTGAAGTTTAAAATGGTGAAAATAACACTAAATCGCCGGCTTTCTTCAGAGCAAGAAACCCGCCCTTGTCATCGAGTCCGACCACAGCCTGTAAGGGAGTATCTTGGTACAAGCATTTCCTCTAAATAAACACACTTCAAACAAAACCGCACGCTCTCCCCTCATTTGTACAGGTCTTGGCAGACCTCACCTGAGTCTCGGGGAAATCAGAGAGCATGACGCTCTGCTTCCCGAAGCTCCTGGAAAGCTGGAAGCCAGGTTTGCAGATCTGGCTCTTCTGAAAGCCGTTATGGGCAAGACCCAGCCGATGCCGCGGCCAGGCACCCACGCGTGCTTCCCCCCCAGTGCTGCGCGTCCCTCGGCGCTCCGGCCAGGGCGCCCGGGGCTCTTCCTCAGCTCCATCCGCTCTCTCTGCGGCCTCCGCCGCCCGCGCCACAGGGGAACGCAGCCCCACAGCCTGCGACCCGGCGTTCAGAGAAGGCAGCATGTTACATGGTCCAGCCAGGTGCGGGCGGTGGCCCGTCTCCCCGGGAGAGACGGGCCAAGTCACAGCCAGCCCCCTCCTTCAGCACAGGGCTCTCTGGGAACAGGTGGAAGGAGGAAGGAAGCAAGGGCTGGGACCACACAGGTGTCTTGCCCTCCTTCGCAAGGGGCCTCGCCACAATGTAGTGTTACGTTTTCAACATTTTTAGGTGCCCTGATTTTCCAAAAGAAAGGAAACCTTCCAAAGACATCACCTATTGTGTGGCCCAGCATTCCCAGTGTGTGTGGCTGAGCAATTCCTTCCAGAAGCATTTTTTTGGCATGTGACCTTATGGTCAAACATTTTTTTCCCTTTTTGCATTAGCTACCAGGAAGCTCAAAGGGAAATTCTGTGATCAGTTGCAAGGATAGACTCACCCAAGTGTCTCATATGTATTTATTTGCTTCTTTTCGCTAATTCTGGTTCTGTTTAAAATTGTCCACGGCAACCTGGACATGCTTCCATAAAACCATAAGGAGAACCTTCCAATTCGAGGTAAAACAGTCCATCGTCCTGGCTTGTTGAAACTCGGTCTGAAAGGTCCCAGTGCAGAAAAGCACAGCACACACCCCTCCCCGTGGGCTCAGGTGCCTGCCGCCGGAACGGTCCTGTCCCTGGGGGCACGGCAGCTCCCTGAGGACAGAGAGTGCCCTACCTTCCTCTTGATCCACGACACATCTGTGTGTGGCCGTCAGAGAAAACTACAATGTTGCAAGCACACTTTCTCCCCGTGGCCTCCTGGCTGCTGGTCATCTCCCAGCCTGAAGACCCTTCTTTCAGGGCGCATCCTAGGAAAGCAGCTGGGGTGCCTGGCTGGTCTGCCCGGGGGCTCACGGGCCGGCCCGGCCCAGACACTCATATATGCTCGGGTTCTGAGGAAGGAACTTCTATGGGAGCAAGAAAGCATTACCCAGAAGGTACCTGGAGCCCGATAGCCACACCTGCAGGTCAAGGAGACATAGCAAGGAAGGTCAGTGAGGCGGGGGCGGGGGGGCAGGTCAGTGAGGGAGGCCCGAGGGCTACATGAGCCACGCTGACCCAGGACCCAAGACTAACTGCCCATCGTCCACATGGGTGTGAATACCAGCAGCACAGTCAGCCTCTCATGGGCACTAGGAGTCAGGGAGAAGCCTCTTGGGTCAGCAGCCCCACTTCACCCTGAGGACACATCTCTGGAGCACTGACCCCACCGTCCAGGTCCCCTGGAGCACTGACCCCACTGTGCGGGTCACCAGGTCACCTGGCTGATGTGTGGGGGCAGGCTCAGGCCCCACGTCACCCTCCCCCATGGGGCCTCCGGGTGTCATACGGTAATTCAGTCCTTCAGAGTTGGGGTTCTCAGAGAGCAGATCCTCCAAGGCCAGTCTGGTCAGACAACTCGGGGACCCCCACCCACGTCTGATGACCTCCAGACAGGAGGCTCAGGTAGGGGTCAGGAGGGGCACAAATGTGCGCCAGGCTGGGGCAGGGGTCCACACGGCCCCTTGTGCTGACCCCACTCACTCTGCAGTCGGCAGAGTCCACAGAAAGTTGAGGACGTGTTATTTTCACCCTGAACATGTGCACGGATGCCGGCGAGCTGGGAATGGCAGCCGAGAAGCAGAGGCCGCCAGGCTGAGCGAGCTCCATCCGTCCCCGCAGGGAAACTGCGGGAGGCTGTCCGGTCACCCCGAGTCTGCCCCCCGGCCCCGGCCACACCACGGCCGAGCCCCCCTCCCCATCCCCTGGCCGCCAGCCACACCACAGCCGAGTCCCCCCCCATCCTCCGGCCCCGGCCACACCAGGGCCAGGCGCTCAGCCCAGCAGTTCTATGCACCGGCCTCTCCCCTCCTCTTGGGACACTAAGGGGCCAGAGCCAGGCTCCCGCCCCCACCAGGGAGGGGCCACGGGGCTCCCAAACCAGGAGACACATCGGGCTTCTTCGTTACTGCTGGTGTCATTCACTTCAGACATCAAGGGCATCTGACGCCCAATGCCGCAAAGTCAGCTGCTGCCCAAGGTCGACAGCAAAGCTCGGGCCTCCTGGTCCCTGACGGAGGAGGGGTTGGTCCTCCGGGAGAAGGGACAGAAACGAGGGACAGGCCCCCTCCTCCAGGCCCAGCTGTGGGCACGCCGGGCTCCATGGAGGTCAGCCTGCATGGACGTTATGTGGAGACCCCGGGGAATTCCCAGGCCTTCCCGGGGAAGGACTGGCGGCCGCCCAGGGGGACGCGCGGGGCACAGCGCACGGGCCGCACATCTGCCCGCCTGCCCCCGGCCGGAGCAGACTCGGGGGCCCCTCCTCAGAAACAGAGACAGCCTGACACGTCCACCCTCCTCCCAAGTCCTGCAGACGCGCCCCAGATGGCGCCGCCCGACCCGCCTCACCTGGCTGCGGGCGCCTCGAGGTCCCCCGGCGCCTGCGGGGCAGCGGCCAGAGCCGACGCTGGGGCCCCCCGGGGGCCCCCCGTGCAGTTCCCTTCCCGGCCATCCCGTCGTCTCCGGGGACGCTCGAGGCACGGGGGCTCGGGTTCTGCACACGGGCCCACGCGACGCAAACGTGGGCCCGGGGCTGGAGCCTCGCGGTCACAGCACCCTGGGGTCTCCTCTGGGTCGACAGCGGGCGGCCCGGCGGTGGGGGAGGGCGCCCGCCCCGCGCCGCACGCTGAGCGGGCACACGACCTCTAGGCCTCGCTGTGCAGCGACTCCGGGCGCGGGCAGCCCAGAGCCTCCTGCTCAAGGAGGGCCGGCCCCGCCTGTCCCCCCGCCTGTCCCCCCGCCTGTCCCCCCGCCTGGGACCGAAGGCCTGTGGTGCCAGAGGAAGGCGGTGCAGAGCGGGGCTGGCCGCGAGGCGAGGTCCTGGGCGTTTCCTTCCTCGCAAAGGGGCTTCTCCAGCCGCCCAAGCCAAAAACACCTTCCAAGCTCAGGAAGTCTCAAGTTCAAACAAACAACTACAAGGCGGGAGGAAGGGAGGGGAAGCGGCCCCGGGTCTCCTTGAAATAAACTGGGAAATTCCACCGTCTGTGAGCCCTGCCTGCTGCCCCCACCCCGACCCAGGGCCTCGCGCAGGGCCCGCCCTCGACCCTCACAGCTAACCTGCCGGGCAGTCCACTCAGCGCTGTTGACGTGCACAGCGGAGCCTCCCGGGCTCACGCGTGCTTCCTGCATGCTCCAGCCCACGGGAGCGTCAGCACGTGGCTCCGTCGGAAAGGCCACGCTTGACCCCAAGAGCCTGGGGCACCCCTTCAGCCGTGTGGCTGGTTTGCAGCCTCGCTCTGTCCTTCGGCGCCCCCCTTCCCCCCGGAGCTGGAGGCCGTGGGGCCGAGGTGACAGTGCCGGGCCCACATGCACGTTGGCTCGGCCCCGACAAGGTCCACTTTCGGCTCCTGGGCTAGGAGCAGGCTCGCACCTCGGAGCAGGGAAGGCGCCGGGAATGCCCAGCAGGTGCTGGCCTCGCCGGCCTCTGCTCTGCGCCCAGGCCCCCTGCGCTGTCGCCTACGGCTGCGGGCATGCGGCAGGTGAAGCCGGCCCCCGGGCTGCGTCCCTGAGAAGCCACAGGGAGAGAAGGTCCAGGCGCCGGCCGCCGTGCTGCCGTCTCCGCGCCCCCTCACTGCCTTCCGAGTGGAGGCCGTCCGGGGCACAATCGGGAGGAAACAGAAGGCGTGTTTGACGTGGCACGTCCAGGACTTGGGTCCTCCTCCCGTGACCAGGGACCGGAGCCCCAAGCCCCGTTCAGCACACGGCACCTCGGGAAGGACAAGTGGAGACATGGCCACAGGACATGTGTCCACGGGAGCTGCCGCCACTACTGCTTAGTAAGCGCCACGAGCCCCGGTCATGTGTTCTGAGGCTGGGGCTGAATTCCTCCCCGTGGAAGCCGGAAGGCATGCGCAGAAAATCAGGAGAATGGGCACCTCGGGGTCATTGCGGAGTAGCTAGCAAGTCGGACGCACACGTGTGCACGCGCACACAGCTCACGGCTTCCGTGTTCCAGCAGGTGGGCGTGGCTGACCCACGTTCTCCGACTTTATGGAAATACGTCCTAGAGATGTTACGGTTTAAAACCTTTCCCAAAAAGCGGTTCTGAGACACGCATTTGCTGACAATCTCTGTCTTGTCGGCTCAGAGTCATCGGGTTTGGCAAACGGCTCAAAACTGCAGATTTTCCCGGCATCTCCCTCCCTAAGCTCCCCGGTCACCCAACACCCGAGTCCTTCCTCCCGGGCCCCGGGCCCACCCAGGTGGGCCGCTCTGGAGAAGCGGACTCTCTGGGGACCCGAGAGTACATTTCACCCAATGTGAGCTCAAGCTGCTGTTGGGGAATTTGTACCGATAAATGGCGTGGTTTTGGCAGTAAAGAGTCTTAAATTAATCATGGTGGGGGCGAGGGCGGGGAGTTACTTAGCGCAGCTCTTAAATGAGATACTTGGAAACTGGGCACTTGGAAAGTCCTTCAGGGCTGACGCCCGGCTCAGGGCCGCGCGACGCTGCCAGGCGGGAGGGCCCTGTGAGAAACGGTGTGTAGGAACCGCACGGGCATGTGCGTCTGGGTCAGTGCCTTTGCACACGGCCGGCACACGAAGGTGCAGCCAGGCAGCGCCCATGGCCGGTGACACACCCCGCTCTCCTCCTTCCTGGGTTTTCCGGGGTTTCTCCCTCCTGGCACCGGGTGCCCCTGCCTTCGGACACAGACCACGCCTTCTCCTCGCTGCAGACGCCCCCCGGGGCCGGGCCAGCACCGGGGCCCACAGGCACCGTACGCCCCACACACCTGCCTGTGGCTCAGCGCCGGGTCCCCAGCCCCACCGCCCGGCACTGCCCTCGGCCACAGACTGGCCGCCCCCCGGGAAGACCATTCCCAACAGAGCTGCGCTGCCGGCCACGACTACTCGTTCACCGCGTCACAGGGCCTCTCTGCCCTTTGCAATGAGAACGTCTTCCCTCGAACAAAGACAGGAAGCTCTGGGAGCTGCAGTCAGGAGAGCCCGTGAGACAAGCCACAGGCCTGACGCGTTGCGGCCACTGAGCGCCAGGAGCGACATCGTCAGTGGGGAGAGTCTGGAGCTGCTCACTCTGAAAATGAGCTTTCAGATAACGTGTGTCATCGTCTTAAATAAAGGACACATCGCACCTGCCCAATCAGGACGAAATGGAGAGATCGTGCCCAAGTCATGTGAATTTAGAAACCTCCAAACACACAGACAACAGGCGACATGGTGACTCAGGTCCGTTCGACACTGTTTGCAATCACTTTAAATAATGTTCTCCTGCACTGATGGGGACATCGTGTGGCGCGTGAGTGGTCGCCTGAACCTTCCCTGTGAAGTTCTGACACTTGTCGTGTCGCCCGAGGGTCTGTGCGTGGAGACTGTCAGCAGCAAAGTGCCGGGGGTCTTGCGGCACCAGCGGCACCAGGGCGGACGTGCCATGTCTCCCGGGCTCGGTCAGCTCATGGTGGACGCTCCCTGCGCGTGAACGTGTCCACGTGAATGAGGGATCCCGCCGGCACTGAGGACGGGGTTCAGGAGAGAAAACAGTACAAAAGTGCTGAGAAGCCCTTTGAGAATTGATGGAGGATAAACTTATAAAGCTGATAAACTACAGAGACCGAACACCCACGTCTATTCAACAACTTTGCACTTTTTGTTACTATTTAAACATCAAGTGACGTGTCCTCCCTTCACAAGCATTCAGAAATCAAGACACTTAGAAAACTGTCTTTGAAGATAAAGTAACCTTACAAAAGTGAAGTCACCTCTGGGGCATTCATTCACCTACGATCTTGCTAAAAATGTCACCGATGGGACTTACCGCTAGTTCCTCCTCCTGCAGAGATAAGAAATCGGTTCTCACGCTTCGGGGACTGGACGCACTTTTTGGACACCACTAATACTGGAATAACAAAAAGCCGGAACGTTTGTCCAAAGCCCAATTCAGATACGCAAACGTCACTTAATCTCTCAAATTCAGAAAGCTCCGTCGTATTTTCAAATTTACAACTTTAAATTTTCTAGAAAGTCTCCCCTCAGGTTTGTCACCCTCTCCGTACGAAACTGCTTCTTGAGGGCAGGAGGCTGCTCCTTGAAGGGTCAGGGTCCTGCACAAAGAGCCAGGTGCCCAGGCGCAGACCCGGAGGTGTCCCCAAACCAGTGGCGCCCTGGACAGTCCGCGCCCGCCGGCTCAGACGCTCCCCTGTCCTCCCCCTCCTGGGGGCTTCCTGCCCGTGGGCGGCCTGAGCGCTTTCATGCGGATTTCCGTCCCTGGCCACTCGCGGCAGCCCTGACAGACGGGTGTTCGCACGGGTCCATTCACGAGGACACCGGGCGCCACCCGGCCGCCGGCCAGCCGGTCCGTGACCCCTGCCTCCGCAGTGCTCACCCGCCTCTCTGAGGTGGGGCCTGATCCCCGAGGCGGAAGACCTCCCCCACACTCCATCCAAAGAGCACCACGAGGACTCTGATTCTAGAACATTCGTGTGTGCGTCAGACAGCTGCAAAGAGCTCGTCCACATTTTGAAGACACAATGAAGATTTCTGTCTCCAAAATCACAGGGATAAAAGGAACGGATCAGATAAATTCTTAGTGGACCAGAAATAAAGCTCAAAACTCTATTCGTAACAGTTCAAACCCAGCCGCGAGCATTCAGGATTTGCACTTCTGTGGAGACGGTGATTTGGGGGAAGAAGTGGATTCGGGCAGAGAGGAGGGCCTCCCGCCGTGAGGACAGCTTGGCTCCGGCCGCCGCAAGACGCAAGCACGTCCCATGCCTGGCGTTACCTTCCACTAAGCCGTGAATCTGTGGGCCCCGGGCGCCGTCTGAACTAGTCTTCTCCAGTGAAAACGTGTTTTGGGGGCGTGATACCCTCTCGGCGCATAGCCGGGGTCTGGAGCCCTTCACTGCGATGTCCCTGAATCGTTACTGGCTGTGACTGCAGAGGGCCTCTCAGGCCACGTCCTGTCACATTTGCTAGCCCCCGAGGGTGTGACGCTGGAAGGACCCTCCAACTCGGCTGGTGCGGACGACCCCCTCGAAGGGTTCTCTCCCGGGGAGCACGTGCCTGGCGCGCCGCGGAGAACGCAGGGTCACCCACGCGTGTCCCCGGGAGGCCGGCCAGCCACAGCAGCCGCGGCCAACCTGAGACCCGAGCACAGACCAAAGCCACCCTCGCCCCGAGTGGCCCCTGTGGGCTGGGCACCGCAGGGGGCCCTGGGGGAGGTTCGCAGAGTCTGGAACGTGGCCATTACTCTGAGGGAGGCCCTGACCCAGCCGGGCCGGAGCCGACCCGCGAAGCAGGCGGCGAACCGTGTGAGCAGCACGTAATGAAATGCAGCACAGCGGCTGCGTGGAAAGAGCGCGTGAGGCCCGAGAGCGGCTGCTCCCAGGAACTGGCCCCCGGAGGACAGAGGAAGGCAGCGGTGTGACCGTCACTGGGAGACAGGCAGGCCCGAGAAGGGCGCCGATGGCAGGAAGCAGGTGGAGAGTCTGGACCCGGAACCCACCCGCCAAACACGCCAACATGGGGCCAGCGTCACGGCTGTTATCCGCTTTGCTTAAACGCAGGGATAACGAGCAGAGGATAACTAGCAGACAAGTGCGGAAGCAGATCCAAGGGGGTCCTCTTCCCGATGCTCAAAGCATCCTTCGGAATTGCCTCCAGGGTCCCCCTCGTGCTTTAAAGGGTACTCGCCATCCGCCCTCTCAGCCACACTGTGGTTTCTCCACAGCTGACCTTCCTTTCCTGTGGCTGTGTCCACTGAACGCGGACACCTCCGAGACCTTTACAAAGTATTTTGAGCAGGGGAAGCAGCCTTAAAGCCACTGGATCTGCGAGCTGCTGGGGCCACCTCGGGTCCCCAGTTTGCCCCTCCACAGGCTCTCACCAACCAGCCCGGGGCCGTGCCCAGGAATAAACATTCCCTTTCAGTCCAGATCTGTGTCCTGTAATTTGCAGCCCTGCCACACGGCAGGAGTGCGCACGCTTGAAGGGCGTGGCTGTGTCCCCGGCGGGTCTTCGGCTTTCCAGCCATGGCCGGAGAGGACACCGCAGTCTCCCGCTGGGTGGCTGGTGGCCCAGACCACACCATCTGTATTAGTCAGCAAGTGCCACGCTAATCCTGCAGAACAACCCAGCCCCGCTTCAGTGCTGCCCCCTCAGCTCTGCAGCGCTGGCTCTGCTCCACGGGCCTCTCTCTGGACCCAGGCTAGAGGGACAGCGGCTGCCCTGGGCACTTGCCCCGGGGGGTCGCCAGGAGCAGGAAGGGGCAGCTGGTGACAAGCACATCTGAGCCTCAGATCTGCCAGATCAAGTCTGCGGCCAGTGCCTGTCAGAGATGACAGACCCGTGCCCTGCCCCCGGCAGGTGGGGCGGGGGCCGCTTGCCGGGAAAGAATCCACAGTCTCGTCACCCCGCATCACACTCTCTCCTCTGTCCACCGAGCACAGCACGGGACACGAGGACAGGCTTTCTCCAATCCGGACATGGAGTCTGCGTCCCTCTGCCCTTCACGGATGTGGTTTACGACAAGGTTAGTGTGCGCGTGCCAGGGGGCTGGTGAGGACGCGGTTTACGAGCAGGTTAGTGTGCGCGTGCCAGGGGGCTGGTGAGGATGCTTTCCTCCGTGGACTCTCAGTTCATTCAGTCACTTCTGCTTCATTCGTGAAGGTCAAGGTACCAATTTATAGCTTCTCAATCACACATTTTCTTTCAGGGACTCAGGGAAGTATTTGCAGATGTCGGATCTTTGCGTGTCCCCCACCTGCCGCAGCTCCTCCCCCACAGCACACCTGCCCCCGCAGCGCACGTTTGCTGCATCTCACCCCCTACCGACATCACACCCCTGCCTCCGTGGTGTTCTTCCCCTAACGCCTCGCACACGTTAAAAGTGGATCTGAAGAAACAACTCTGAGGCTTCATCACCGAGGCAGAGGCCTGCAGGCATCGGGAGGGGGGTAACCATGCTGGACGGACCTCAGATCTGCTGGGACGCTCGGGCCACCACCTCGAGAGCCCCTGCATTCAGCGTTCTGTGCAGGATGCGCCCGCCCTGCGCCCAGCTGGGTCCCCCCTGGAAGGAGTGTTTCCTCCAACAGGTGCACGGGGGCGTCAGGCTGCTCTGCCCCGAGGACGTCCCAGGACACTCCTCCCAGCCCGCTGCCCGCTGGGCCCCGCCGCAGCCACACAGCACCTTCCCAGGGAGGGTCGATGGCCCTAGAGGGGACGTGGCCCGGAAGACACAGGTGACGGCAGGTGAGCCGCACCATCCGCCCACTTTCCTCTCATCGCCGCACCCACTCAGTCAGCCCCACCTTCAGACACGCACAGGACCCCACTGCCCACGTTGCGTGCCACCCAGGCCCCAGTGGCCGTCCACCCTCTCCTGGACCGGCAGCGGCCCCCAGTCGCCCGGAAACTCCACCTTCCCAACAAGTCGCCGGATGAGCCCCTGCCTGTGCGCCTCAGAGGCTCCGATTTCCCAGAGTCCGAGCCGAGCCGGAGCCGTGGGCTGGCTTCCCACGGGCTGGACAGCGGGCTCCTCAATTCTGTGTGTTAAAGTTCCAACCCCAGGACCTCAGAACGTGACTCCTGCTTGGACATGGGGACTTTAGAGACATAATGAAGATAAAACGAGGTCGCCGGGTGGCCCTACCCCCATACGACCAGGTCCCTGTAAGAAGAGATCAGGCACCGACAGGCCAGCCAGGACCTGCAGGGTGGGAGCAGCCCGGGCAGGTAACCTGCTACCTTTCCCTGTAAGCCACTAACCTCGGTGTGGCCTCACACGCGTGCCACAGCTTGGGGCTCTGTGGCTTTGTGGCATGACAGGAGTACTTTGGGGTTTGGGCAGAACAGAGAATGTCAACTACCAGATCGGCTCCTGACCAGTCCTGCAACCTAGCTGAACCTCAGTTTCCACACCTGTAGAGTGGGCTTAACGGCCAAACCTCATTGCGGCTGTCCAGATTGAAATACACTTCAAGCACTAGCTCCATATTGAGCAAAAGACAAAAACTAAAGAGATAAAAAAAAAAAAGAAAAGAAAAGAACTATGTGTTGATTTTATGTGGTGAGACACAATTCTTTTCATTAAAAAACAATATTTAAAAAATCATTTTTTCAAACGTTAAGTTCCGTAGAAGAGTGCGGGATTTCTGTGACTCATTAGCTGCCCCTATTTGGTCTATTTACATATTCCTACCAAGCAAACATCAAAAATAGAAAAGAACACACCTAACAAGACAGAGGGAAGTGAATTTTAAGAGTCTCCCCTCCGCTGCCAAGCAGAGAGAAGCAGGTTCAAGGGTCATCACAGGGACCCCGCCCTTTCCCTCACACCTCTTTGTCTCTAAAATTTTTCTCTAAAGTAATCCAGAAAAATTGCAACCTCCCCAGGATGAGACCTGGTGAGTAACCTTTTATGGTTACTGGGTCTGTGACAGTCACCAATTACTACAAGGCTGACGGGAGGTGGGGGTGGGGTGGGGTGGGGTGGTGACGGGTCCAACTCCGGGACTGACCAGGGGTGACGGGCCCCCGCAGGACTGACGGGGGGTGACAGGCCCCCCAGGACTGACCGGGGGTGATGGGTCCCCCCAGGACTGATGAGGTGATGGGCCCCCCCGGGACTGACCAGGGGTGATGGGCCCTCCCCCCGGGACTCAGGGGGCGTGGCCACCTCGCAGCTGCGGGACTGTGTCCGGTGTGGAGCCGGAGGCTGCAGGGAGAGGGCATGAGCCGTGGGCCCGGGGGAAGCAGGTGAGGATCCCCAAGACCCTGGACGTGGCAGAGCACAACAGCTCCCCTCAGGGAAGGGCGGGGAGCTGGTATAGAGCCCTTGGGGGGGGCGAGAGGGCAGGGTAAGCAAGTCGGGTCCTGGGCGGGAGCCAGGCTGTCCTGGGGGGTGGTACCAATTGCCGGCCCCAGAACTGAGCAGTTTCTTTAGGAAAAACCCAGAACAGGGAACACTGAACCCCCCTTGGAAGAGAAGACGTAGGGAGGGCACCGTCTCCACAAAATAAGGACAAGAAGGTGGCGGCCTCTTGTCCCTCACGGAGCCCTTTCCAGGTATTCGGATTTGTCCTCCTACGTCCTCTTCCTTTCTATCCGCGAGCTTCTATTTCTGCCACAGAGACTTCCCAGTTCAGGCGTGTCACAAAACTGCACGGATCGTCCTGCTTGAGAGCTCCCCGAGGCCCTCTGCCTGAACTGACCGAGCACGCGGGGACACGGCTGTGGGGCCTGGGTCTCAGAAGGAGGAGCCCTGATGAATGCGTGTTGTCCCCACTCCGCCCCCAAAATGGCTGAGTCCTCGGCTGAGACATGAGCTGGAATTTGGCTCCTTGGACAGTGGTGAGCTCAGTGCAGAAGAAGAGACAGGACAGACGGGTCGGGGGGCAGACGCCCGGGCCGGAGACTGAGGATCGGGGCTGGACCCCGCCGGGGGGCAGGGGCAGGCGCGGCGCTCAACCAGGAACTTTCTAGTCCTCACCGGGGTACGTTCAAGCTTGGAAATACGACCCCGTACGGCACTTCTGCCTTCACTGTCTCGTATGCAGCCTCACCCATTTATCCCTCTGCCCGTCCCCCCACACCGAACCGTCCATCCTCATCCACCCACTCCTCCCCCGCGTCGCCACGCACCCATGACAAGAGCTAGTATTCTGCTCAAGGTCGGTGAGTGGAGAAGGGGGCACTCGATTCGGATGCCTGTCCTGCAGCCGTGCCTGGACCAGCACCCTCGGCCTCTCCTGAGAGCGGGAAAGTGCAGGTCCTCAGCATCTGCCACAGACTTCCGGATCAGGGACTCGGGGTGGGGGCAGGAGTCTGCGAGGATTCACCCCCCAGGACCGGGGGGGGGGGCGCGGCCGGAGGACCCGTGTTCTGCGTTCTGCACATGGTCAAGCTGACTACAGATCTGCCGGTGTCTCTCTCCGTCATCCTTCTGGCTTTTTCTCCAGTTACCGAGACTCTAGAGAGGAAACCAGGATGAAGAACGTGCTGGAGACAGAGCCGCCATAGAGCAGGGGGCTCTTGCCGCTGGGAACCGCTCCTGGCCTTGTGATTAAACATCGGATTCCAGAGTCCCTGGGCGACAGACGCAGGTTCAAGTTCGCAGACCACATGGCAGCAGGCTGCCCCTCCCGCACACGCAGGCTGACCTGGATGAGGCCGGGACTCGGGGAGGCAGCATAGGCGCCGGAGGTTAGGAGAAGGCGGACAAAGGGACATGCCCGTCAGTTCGGGGTGCAGCGGCGGAGCCTTCCAAAGGTCGCCGAGCACACTCAGCTCTGACCTGGTCCCCAGGGCTCAGGCCCCCAGCCCTGAGACACCACGCCAGTGCACGGACCAACGTCCTGCCCACATGTGCCATGAGTATCACCTGACCCCGGAGGCGGCCGACGCTGCGGACTCCGGGGATAAGCCGTTCTGCTACAGAGGGGAGGTCCTCTGAGGTCTGAGGGCCTGGACCTGGGCCGGCAAGCAGGTGGACATCGACCTGAATTCCCGTCCCCGCAAGCGAAGCCGTGCGTGCCCCACGGTGGGTGGACGGCACCGCGTCAGTGCCGCGGGACACACACCCGCACCACGTCCCGCAGCCCGACGGAAAATGAGTTTGCGCAGAAGGAGCCGACAGCGTTAACGGGACACAGGCAGGGACACCGTCCTCCCCCTGCCCCCCCCCCCACTGAAAAACACCGCATCCTTGTCAGGCCTACTGTCAACCTGGATTGAGAAGAGACAGGAAATCTGCAGCTGTTGGCAGCATGGATGTGACAAAGGACACACATCTGGGACCTGCTGCTGAGGGGTCGCCACGGAGGCCTGGCTCGCGGCACAATTCAGGGAGCGGCCGGCGTCCTGCCTGCTCTTCACAGAGGCCTTTTCACAATTCAAAACGCACACGCGTCTTCCGAGCTCCGTCCCTAAAACCTAGGGGATGACGTCACTCTGGGAAGCCTTCCCACGTCCCCCCCCCCGAGTGGAGGGGAGGGGTGGGGAGGGCCTGAAGCCCAGGCAGAGCTGCACCTCCCCCTGCAGGCCGGGCAGGGGCGCTCCTGTGAGTCTAAGACCCACCAGCCCCTTCCCCTCACGACACCCAGCCCCGCACCCAAGCAAAACGCAACCAGGTTCCAGAAAAGGGGGGCCATCTCTCTAGGAACGCGGGGCCGGATGGCATACAATGGCTTTCTTTTCTTTTGACCCATATACAATAAACCCAGTAGCTTTAATCACAAAAATCACCATTGAAAACTGAACGTCTCCAACAACCGTGCTTAGACCACCGCACACAGTGACGTTTACACTGATTCGGTCACCGCTTTGCTCTCAGAGGAAGGACACCGCGCCTGAACCACGAAAGTGACAAAATCCAGTCTCCCAGGAAAGCATCACTTAGACAATGAAGGAATGAATGATACACAACATAGCACATGGGCAATATCATGGCAAAAACGCGGCAACTTACTTTGCACGACACATGATTATTTCCTCTTCATTTCACGGAAAACTAGTTAATGCAGACTGCTCTCTCCCCGCACGGAGCGGATGGAAACTCGGGTCACGGACTGAAATCCAATAGCAGGACACTGCCAGCTCAGCGCTTTCTAACCCTGAAGGGAGCCATTCGAACGGCTCCTCAAAGCTCGTTCTAAGTCATCTGCTGATCAATACAGGAAACGCCTGTCCACGCACGCTACCCCCGACTCTGACCTACACCATTTCCAGGCACTTGTCTTAGCTTTACATTACACTTGGTGAAGAAAAGGAGCATCCGATTAATCCAGATTTTTTCCTCCTAAAAACGAGCTTCTGATGGCCCCACCACCCCTCCCCGCTGGCAGATACGCATGCTTTCTGGAAAGGCAGCTGACACGCGGGCGAAGAAGCAGACCTGACAAGGGCTCCACACACAACCCCCGATCTGCAATCTGCAATTATTTTCACTCTCCCAGGCAGAACCACATCATGCTGACTGTGCGCGGAAACCTGGCCGCCACCGGAAAGATGCCCATCATACATGCTCCTTCCTGGGCTCGCCGCTGGGGAAGAAAATGAAGGCTGTCATGCAAAAATCAGGCGCGTCCCCCGCGGTTCAGCACACGGCGTCAGGCCTAAGAACACAGGATTCAGCGGCTCCTTACCAGTGTGCTGGGAAACCGCATTTAGCCTCCGCACCATTTCTTCCAGAGCCATCTCCTCATTTCTCAGCCAAAACCTCATCCTCCAACACAAGTGACCCTCTGCAGCAGAAGGTGCCTTATGGGTGGGGTCGAGCGATGGGGAGGGGGCACGGCCGCTCCTCCTTCCCCGGGATTGGTCCCGAGCCCCGCCGAGGGGGCGCGCCCGGCGGCAGGGGGGCTGCGGGGCGGAAGCGGAAGCTGCGCGCCTGCCTCGCGTGTCCCCACGGCCACCAGGGACCCTGCGTGTGCGCCCGCGGTCACCTGGGAGCCCTGCGTGTGCGCCCTCGGTCACCTGAGAACACTGAGTGTGCGCCCGCGGTCACCTGGCAACACTGAGTGTGCGCCCCCGCAGTCACCTGGCAACACTGAGTGTGCGCCCCCGCAGTCACCTGGAACTCATGTGTGGACCCCCTACGGACACCTGGCGGCACCCCCCCACAGTACCGCGCGTGCTCCCCGCGTAAAGGCGCAACCCGCCCCGGTCCCTAGCAGCCCCGGGTCTCTGCTCCCTCCCCTGAGAGGAAGGAGGAGCCGCGGGGCTGAGCGGAAGGTGAAGTGGCCACCATGGTGGCACCGGGAACCTGCTTCCCCCGCTTTACCTCCGGCTGCCCCGGGGCAGGTGCAGAGGCCGCAGCAGCCGAGCGCGCGCTCCCCGCGCCCCCGGCACCGCCGCATGCCTCCCGGCCACCCCGGGTCACCGGGTCCGCGATGTGTCCGCGGGTGGCCGGGGCGGAGAGGCCGCTCCGCGAGTCGCGCCGCCGGCCTGAGGACGCAGGGCGCGGGGAGGGAAGCGCGCGGCAGCTCGCACAGGCCTTCCGACCTCGCCATGCTTGGCACTGAGCCACTGCGTGCATTTTACACCTCAGCGCCCTGCTGTCGCCGTGTGGGCGGCCATGGCTGCCGCATCCCGGGACGGAGGGAAGCCGGGTGTGTGCGCTCCGGGCCCTGCTGCGGGGAGGAGGGTCCTCTCACCCAGGGGGCTGCCATCCCTCTGTGGTTGGCATGGCAGGTGGCGTGCCCCTCCCTACAGAAGGAAGATTTCTGGAAGAAGCGCCCGTTTCCGTGACTGGTTTGGTAAATTCAAGCATGGAGCCGCTGAGCTCAAACCGTGGCTCATGTCAACACCACGTCTGCCAACCTCCCGGGCACAGGGTCACACGGTCGGGCTCCAAGCTGGGTCCCAGGGGTAAACGGATGGAGGGGACACAGCATTTGCCCTTGGAGAGGTCCTGGGCCTGGGGGGCGAGGGAGATCTGGAAAGTGCTGAGGAGCGAGATGCAGGCTCAGGAGGCGTGGGGTAAACTAGAATGCTTTTTCGCTTTTCCTTTCTTTTCACGTCAAACCCACTTGCGGACCGGCGGCCTCATGTGGTTCCAGCACAGCCCAGCGAGGGCAGGGGGCCAGCAAGGTGCCACCGCAGAGCAGTGAGCCTTTCTTCCCCTCGTGGACAGTGGTCCTGGGCTGCCCTGGTGGAGGCAAGCCCTCGCTGTGCTAGACACCCCCCCACGGCCCCCTGCACCCACCCACCCTGGCCACACTCTCACACCTGTACTGCACACCTGGGGGGCACGTCCCTCCTCCCGGCGTCTGCACCTCCTCCCTCGCCGGGTTTAACCCCTTTTGGGCACAGAAGTGTACCCCGGGGGATGCTCAAACTTGAGGTCCCGTGGAAGCCCCGGGGGCTTGTTGGCCCCACCACATCCGGTAGGTCAGGAGGGGGATGGGCATTTCCAACAGGATCCCAGGTGATGCCGACCAGCTGCTGGTCCACAGGCCGAGAGCCGCTACAAGCCTGTCTGATGGAGGACGAGGCCGCCCGCCCCTGCTCTGGCTGACTCCCTGCCCGTCGGGGCGGGCCATCTCCACTCACATGGCTTCTTTCCTGAGCCCTGGGCCTTCCACCCTGTCCCCTGAAATGCCTCTGGCCGGTGCCCGCCCCCAGGCCAAGCCGCTCACTCAAGCGCTGCTTAGGTTGAGTCTGCTGACGTCTGTGACAGTTGCTGTTCGTGTGTCAGCTTGGCCAGGCCTCCCTCGGTGCCCCGATGTTGGTTCAAACACCAGGCTGGATCTCGTTTTGAGGGTATTTCATAGGTGTGATTAACGTGGAAGTCAGCAGACTGAGTAAGGCAGATCACGCTCCCTGCTGTGGGTGGGCCTCATCAAATCAGTTGAAGGTTTTAAAAGACAGCGACAGATTTCCCCTGAGGATGAGGGAATTCTGTCTCCAGACTGACTTGAGACACGACCCACAACACCGGCTCTTCCCTGGTGGCCAGCCGCGCCCGCCCTGCGGACTTGAGACTTCTCAGCCCACAGCCAGGTGAGCCAGTCATTTATAGTAAATCTTTCCTCCCTGCCTCCTTCCCTCTGTCGCTTTCTCAATTTCTACCAAACCTTTGCTCTCTCCTTTCAAACCGGCATTATGGCATAAATGGTGCTTTCTATAAAACTCACTTCCTGTCTGACTGAAGCATACCACCACCACCCAACACCTACTCAGCACTTACTATGCTCCAGGGACTCTCCCAGACTCTGCACACGACGTGAGCCCCTGTAGGCTTCACAGAGAGGTGGCACTGTTTTCACCCTGTTTTTTAGAATGAGGCACAGAAAGGCTCAGTAACTTGCCGGGGTCACACAGCTGTGAAGTGGCAGAGCCAGGGTCCAAGCGAACAAGGGTTTGCTTCGTGGAAACACTGTCACGTCTCAGCTGGAATGCCATTCCCAAAGTCCCTTAGAGTAAATAAGGGACAGTTAGGGAGGAAAGGTCCCAAGCCCAACACTGCGGAAGAAGCTTAGCCCCTGCGTCCCAGGGGCACGGCCGCCCTCCCAGAAAGGAGAAACAGGGCAGGACTGTTCACAGGCCCCACGAGGCCCAGGGGGGAAAGCAGAGGTAATGGTACACCTGGATACCAAACACATTCTCTTAGCAACCATTCCGGAAAGTTAGTCCTGAAAGAAAGCCAGAAACAGGAGCCTTGCGGAGCCCGCCCTCCTGAGACAGGTGGGGAGCTCTGGGGGGAGGGGAGAGCGTGGCTGGAGGTGACCACAGCCGCGGAGAGTGAGGATGCACGTCCGTGCTGCACTGCCCTGCGCCACGACAAGGGGGCAGCATGGGGGGGGCTCGGAAGAAGGCTCTGAAGAGATCCACAGCCCTTAACAGCACAGCCTCGCTCGGGAGCCGGGCGTGGGGCAGGCGGAGGCCTCCTGGAGCATGAATAACTACTCCCCGGGCAGGGCAGGGCAGGGCTGAGCTAGGCAGGGGGGCTCCCCGCCCCTGAGGGGCTTACACTCTACAAAGACACACATCCCTTATGGCCGCTGGCAAACAAGCCATCCCCCGGGGAACTGATGTGAGGCCACAGGACAGAGTCCGGATACGGTAAGCCCTGTTCCAGCAGCACGCTCTGGTGCATACACACCCCTGTCTGCAGTGTGCGGCTTACAGCAGAGGGGAGGGGAGGGGGGGGAGGGGATGGGTGGGTGAGAAGGGAAGGGAGGGGAAGCATGGGGAGGGGGAGCATGGGGGGAGGAAGAGAGGGGAGGGGATAAAGAAGGGGAGGAGAAGAGAGGGAGTGCAGGGGGAGGGGGAGCGTGGGGAGAGGAAGGGAGGGGGAGGGGCGCCAGGAAGGGGTGGCAGGCTGAGAGCAGCACACCATCTACAGTAAATGGGTAACTAAGGGGTTCTCTGGTCACAGCGGGAAACCACACAGTAACTGAGCTACAACAGCAAGTTGCAAATACACAAAACGTGACCCCATTTACACCAAATTCAGCGACAGGTGAAACTAAGCTCCTAGTACCGGAGACACGCAGCCGGGCCCCAAGCCGTCAGCAGGGAGTCTGCAGAAGCAGGTGGCTTCTCCTGAACACCAGAGTCTTAACCCGGTGGCAACACCCCTCCTGTGAAGAAGGAGGACCTGAAGGGCCCCTAGGATCCTGTGACCGAGGAGGGGCGGGGTCCCGAGAGAGGGGAGGGGCCTGGGGACCCCGGGGCGGGCACTGCCAGTAGAGCACGTCTCAGTCCAGCCCCGAGCACCTCGCCTGCCCCGCCACCTAGGTCTCCCGCCCTCTGGGCCAGCAGGATCCCCACCAGCACCCAGGATGATCCCCCGACCAGCTTCCTTTCTTCTAACCCTGGACCGAACACGGGACAGGACAGGCACCATACAAAAGGCAGGATTCCCCGGGGACGCCGTGAGAGGAGCCCAGCCGGACCGTGTGCCCAGCACCACTGGTTGGACCACAGGAGATGCCACCTCACACCTGTCAGAATGGCTTTTACCAAGAAGACAAGAGATAACAGGTGTTGGCGGGGACGTGGAGAAAAGGGGACCTGTGTGTACGGTTGGTGGGAATGCACACTGGTGCAGCCACTGTGGAAACCAGTGTGGAGGAAGGGTCCTCAAAGAATCAAAAAGGAAACTATCCTAGAAGCCGGCCTTGTGCTCCTGCGAACACACCTACAGAAAAGAACAACTCAAAGATCTGTTCCCCACTTTCGCGGGGGGCGCCATGGCCCACGTTCACGGGGTCAGAGTTCACAGAAGCCAAGAATGAAACAGCCCAGTGTCCGTGATGGGAGATGGAGGAGCGGAAAGGATGTGGGTGGATACACAGCGGGCTGTGGCTCCGCCGGGAACACGGAGGACACCTGCCATCCGCAACAAGGGGGCGGACCTCGAGGGGCACCAGGCAAAGTGAGATACGTCAGAGAAAGACAAATGCTGCTTAGGTCACTTGTATGTGGAATCTAAAAGCGCTAGAGGGAGCAGAACGGCAGCCTCCGGGGGCGGGGGCGGGGCTGCTGCTCCAGGGGTACAAACTTCCGGTGAGAAGGGGGAGTTCTGGGGATCAAAGATGCAGAGAGACACCTGCAGTGACACCACTGAGCCACTGGGAGACCGCTCAGGAAGTAGACGCTCTGGTTCTCACTGCCAGAAAGAACTGGTAACCATGTGAGCGGCAGGTGTTGGCCAGCCTCCCTGTGCCCATCATTCGGGACACGTGTCTCTGTCACATCATCACCGTGTGCACCTGCCCCTCACGTGATGGCTGTGTGTCCACTGTGCCTCAGTACAGCGTGGGGGGGGGGGCAGCCGCCGGAGACGGTGACAAAGGCCAGCCTCTGAAAGGAGTTAGATGCCCCTGCTGCCAAGGTCTGGAGAAGACGGGTCTACACCGGCGCGCTGGCACCAGAGGGTCAGGGCCTGGACCGCCAGCAGGCGGGGGCCCGAGGGGCAGCGCAGACACCTGGATGTGTCCCGGCAGGGGCGGGCACACGTGTGTGCAGGTGTGTGTGCATGCCCACGCACCTCCCCGCCCTGCTCCCGCGAGGAAGTCGCTGGAGGGAGGGCAGGGAGCGGGGAGCAGGCCCCCACCCCTGCGGCCCCGGGCGGGGCGGGAGGAGAGGGAGGGAGTGCGTGCGCCAGCAGGACTGAGCCCAGAAAAAATGACCAAACGTAACAACTTCGGGGTCAGAATCAAGCGTCATCAAGGCCCCTTCTGCTCCGTCCAGCAAGGGTCCGGGAGGGGTGGCGGGTGCCCACAAAGCGGGCAGGAGGGCTCGGGAGGAAAGCCCCGCCTCCCCTCGCCGCCTTCAGGAGCCTGTGCCTGCCTCTGAAACGCCATTCCCGCCGGCGAGGAGCGGCAGATCGGCGATGGGTCGCCTTGTGGAGGCGCCGTGAGTTCTGAGAGGAGACTCCAGACTCGGTGTGCGCCTGTCAGGGCACCAGTTCACGCCGGAGCCGCGCCGGGACGCGCGGGCTGGAACTAACGGGGGAGGTCACCGCGGTCGCCCAGCAGGCCATGACGGACCGCCAACCCACCGGCCCGGGGCCCTGAGACACAGGAGTGGCCTTCCGGAAGGGGCCTACCTGGAAAATAAAGCTTCTGGAGTGTGAGCGGCGCTGTCAGGGGGAGCCCGGCCGGGAGGGGTCCACGGGAGCCACGGCAGACACGCAGGGCAGAGCCACTCAGGGGACCCAGGGTGCCGGCTCCCTCGCATGCCATCTGTTCTATGTCACCAGACTCGGGTCCAGCCCTGCCCCCGCCCCCCAGCTGCGCTTTGGAGAAATCGTTTTGGGGGCATCAGCCCGCGTGTGGTCACAAGGGCCAAGCCAGCCTCCAAGCCAGACAGGGTCAGGTGGGAGGCGGGCTCGTTCCGGGGAAGGCAGTGACCAGCGTCAAGGAAGCACTGCGTACCTTCACTCGCTGCCTTTCTCCGCCGAGGCGCCCGTAACCGAACCCCCCGGGCTGGGGGCCGACGGACCGCAGACGCTGGTGCCCCACGGCGCCACCGGGGGCCGCGATTCCGGGATCAAGGCATCTGTGTGGCCGGGTCCCCGGGTTCCAGTGAGGGTTCCCTTTCCGGGGCCTTCCCGCTGTGTCCTCACGTGGGGGCCGGATGAGGCAGTGCTCCGGGGTCTCCATTACAAGAGCACCAGTGTCACTCGGGGGCTCCACCCTCACCCTACACACCTCCTAACGCCATCTCCTGGGGGTTCGGATTTCGGCACACGGATCTGGGGGATCAGCACGTACGGATCCTTTATTCTAACGGCAACGGAACAGTAACACAGAACTCCCTCCCTTTCAGTTACAGCTCGCGGCCACGCTCTCTGTCAGACCTCTAACAGACTAGATCTCCCGAAACTCCTTCAGAAGCGCTGTCACATGTCACCGGGGCACACGTGGAGGACACGGACGGCAGCCAGCTCGGTGGGGACGCCGGGAGACTCGGGCTCCCCAGGAGGAGAAGGAGAAGGGGAGCAGAGAGAACTGGACCATTGCTGGGGCTCTGTGGACGCTGCCCGCGGGCCCTCGCCAAGGTACCCCAAACAGTAGCAGGTTCCTCGGGGTCCCCACCCCAGCTGTCACCACGGCGTGCACGGAAGAGCCACCAAACTCAAGCCCGAGGTGACCGAGAAGGCACCACGGAGAGCAGGATGCGGGGCAACCTGTCCTCGTCCTCGGAGCCGTGGGTGAGTTACCCTGCATGGACGAGGGGACTCGGAGGCGTGACCAGCGAGGATCTTGGGACTGGGAGGCTGTCCTGGGTCGCCGGGGTGGGCCGGGCTGCGCAGGGTCCCTGTGTCAGGAAAGGGATATGCCACGGCCCCAGAGGATGGGGCGATGTGGGGCCACCGCCACGGAATGCAGACGAGGCCAGAACGTGGCCTCTCCCAGGGCCTCCAGAGGACCCAGCCCCGCCCCCACCCTGGTCCGGGCTCCAGGTTAACGGGGGGGTAGCGCGTGTGTATTGTCTAAGCCTCTTCGGCCACCTGTTACGGCGGCAAGAGGAAGGTGACGGGGCCTCCCACGCCAGCCGAGCCCCAGCGTGCGGCCCCGGGGGCCCCGAGAAGGGCCGAGGGCAGACCCGGGCCCCCGGATGGGGCGAGCACACGTGGGCCTCCGACAAACCCTGACGTCCAGGACGCCCCTTCCTTGTGCCCACAAATGCGTCTGCTGCCCTGACAGACGCACAGGCTGAACATTCTAACTGCTCACCTGCTGGCGTGGAGACACCTGTGATTATTCAGAGAACCCCGTGGTCTGCCTGTCTGTTCCTAACATTTGACATTGGATTTTACAGCCTTGACGGGGAGTGTCGTGAATAACCAGGTGGCCGCAGTGTGACGCCGTCCTGCACCGGGAAGTGTGGGAGCCGCGACCGCCTGGTCACCTGTCAGCTGCGTCCATGCCTGGAGAACATTCTGCTCCCACCTCGAGGAGACAGCGCCAAGGGGGTAAGCCGACCGACACGGAGGAGAATGTGCTTCACAGCTGTGAGTTAAGGAAACAACGGCCAGTTTCCTTCTTCTTGTCTCCTTCCGCTGTTCCATGAGCCGCCTCAGAAAGTCCGGCAGCCTCCGGCCACAGGACAGTGTACCTGCCCCCACGGGAGCCGGGCGGGCTGTCCTCAGGGAGGACCAGCCCCTGGGAGGAGGCCCCAGGTGGGGCGGAGCCAAGCAGGACAGCGGGTGCAGGACGCTGGGAGCGGGACTCGGTCACCAGCGTCGGCTGCTTCTGCACCTTGAGGGCAGGAGAAGGGACAGCGTGGCCATACGCCATCTCTGCCTCGTGAGCAGGAAATAAAACAGCAGCAGTGGCCTGGAGACAAGTGGCCGAGTGTGTGCACCCAGGGCAGGGGCTGTGCTGGGCCTGCACCCACCCAGGCCCCACCCAGGCCCCCAGGCCTCACCTGGGCCAAGGCCCCACCCAAGGTCCCCAGGCCCCCCGGTACCCACCCAGGTCCCCAGGCCCCACCCCGGTCACCCGGGACCCACCCGGACCCCCCAGGACCCACCCAGGTTCCCAGGATCCACCCAGGCCCCACCCCGGCCACCCGGGACCCACCCGGACCCCGGCCTCACCTGGGGCCCCCACATCGCCAGCACCGCTCACTCACAGCTTGGATTTGATGGATTTGGTTCCTTGGTAATCATGCCTCCCGGGAAGTAGGAAAAATAAATCAATCTATTCTGGCATCTGGACTCCATTCCTACATTTCAAATACTTTCTAAGAAACCAAATGAAACCAGAGAAAAAATACCGTTGGCCTTGAGAGGATCTGGCTTCGCTCCCTCCGGGACACAGTGTAACATATAAGCTCAATTCTGGCAACTGCACTGGTTTTATTCTCCAAAGTGTCTGGGGACGTCCTGGATACAGAAACCTAAGAGGCCCACGCGGTCAGGGAGTGCGTAGCCAGCAGGGGGCCCCTGGGCCTGCCAGACCGCCACACTCGGTGACGGCGACGCTCCCTCCCCCCCACCCCCAGACTCCGCCAGGCGGTGCCGGGCCTGCGTTCCAGGGTAGTGGTGGGCTCAGCCTGCTCCCGGACCAGGTGGCGGCCTTGAGAAGTGACTCAGTTTGCCCATCCATAAAATGGGGATCACACAGTACCTACGTCACTGGCTGTGTATCGGTGATTAGAATGGTGGCGGCAATGGTAAGCATTCGGCGATTATGAGCCCTGCTGATACACTCGGAGAATCAGACTGTAAGATCCAGGAGGGACCCCAGAGAGGGCCCATGCCAACAGCTCTGTCCCCATGTCCCCGTGTCTCAGTGCCTGTTTGTGACTTCCCAGGGTCCTCCCCCGCCCCAGCCCGGGAGACCGGGACAGACTCGAGGTTTGCTGTTTTCATGTATTTATCCGTTTACCCGATTCGTACGGAGCCCTGCCACGTGCCACAGGCCATGTGCCGGGGACACAGCACTGACAACGGACAAGATCCTCATGTCGCGGCGCTTTGCTTCCCAGTAAGGCCAACCTGCCTACGTCCTCCCGGCGGAGCTCCCAGTTCCCACCTCTCCTTCCAGCTGGGGCGGCTGTGATGTGGGCCCCCCAGCGTCTGTCCTGAGAGGTCCGGGTCCTGGCCACGTCCCCATTCTGGGGCCCCGAGCTAGCGCTGGCCCGGTCGCAGGCGTCCCGCCGGAACAGCACAGGACCGCATCCCTCCCCACACAGCAAACCAGCGAATACAAGCACCTGCTGCCTGCAAACAGCGTGCGCAGTGCGCCCGACCCTTCACGGGCCACACAGAGCACAGGGGAGGCCGCCAGCGCCTTGTCCCGACACCCAGCCCACCAGCGAAGAACACTGAGGGGCGCCCCCAGGCTCCGCCCACGGAGAGGGAGAGGGGTCATTCGGGGGATCACCCTCGTTCAGCCCGAGGACGCCCAAGTCAGCAGGAGAATGAGGCAGAACACAGGATACAAGTAAGGGCGGGCCCACAAACGCTGTTTTCCCTTTGGTTTCAAGGTTGAAGCCCTTTATTGAGGTATAATCTGCACACAGAGATCTCCACCCGTTCACTTCGTCCCGCCCGGTGGGCAGTCGTGGCAAACACCACGCGGTGCCCTCAAACAAGGTCACAGATGCACGCTGGGCTCCAGGAGCCTCCCGGGCCCCGTGCGCTCTGGGAGCACTTCCGGGGACAGAGACCTCCAGGCGCACAGAACGGCGTGCTTGACGCAGGCAGCGCCGCGCAGCAGCCCCCTGGACGGGTGTGCACCCGCGGCCGCGCCCTCCCCTTGTGACAGCCCGCACCACCACCGGCTTCCCCGACGGGGACTGTTGGTGAAGCTTCCCACTGGGCTCTCCGGCCATTGGTCCTTCTCTGTCTTGTGCCAGCGAGAGGCCCTCCAGGTTCGTCAGCGTGGCCTCGAGTGGCAGGATTTCCTTCTCTTCTGGGGCTGGACATCTTGGTGAGGCATGGAGCGCCAGGCATCACGCGTGAGAACGTGGGTGCCGGGGCATCTCTGGCGTGGGGGAAGGGCCACCTCTTCACGGAGCTCCTGGCGACAGTGTTAGCGGGGGCCGCATGGGGCCCCCCGGGATCTGGCAAAAAGGCCTGGCCAGCTGTGCAGTTTGAGGTTTGAGGCCTGGGAAACGTGTGCAGGACGGTGGCACGTGGGCCCTCCTCCCTCACCGGCCCGCTGGGCGGGGAGGCAAATGCAGGAAAGTCCAGGATGGAAGCAAACTTAGGTGGGGCCCTCGATTACGCAAAACGGCGCCGTTCAGAGCCGGAGAGCATCTCGGGAGAGCTCTCGAAGCCTCTGGCCCAGCTCGCCCAGCCCTGCCGGGCCCTGGGGACTCCGAGTCAGATGCGTGGGGCTGACACGGGGACAGGGATCACATCAGTCCCCTGTGGCGGGGCCGGGGCCACGGCAGGTGAGATCATGGCTCTGCAGAGACAAAGCCCTGTGATCAGAGCTCCCCACCCCGGGCGGAAGGTGGCTCGTACGCATCTGTTAGTGGCCCTCTTCTCTGATGGTGACGGACACCCATGGCCAGAACGTCTGTAACTTCCAGGGTCAGATGGCCAGCGTTCCGACAGGAAGTCAGAGCTGAAAATGTACCTTCCGGTTCACCAGAAACGTTCCAAACGGGGCTGGCAGCGAGCCGGGTCCTGCCCGCTGTCACCGGGACCCGTGCGCGGGGCACCAGCCCAGGGCAGCCCAGGTCACCTGGACCCTCAAAGTAGCAGCCGCTCTTGGTGAAAACAGCATCTGTTCCCCAAACAGCCCGGGCCGCTTCTGCTCTCCGGCGGGAGCTGACGCTTATCGGAAGGGAAACTGCTAACAATGGAGCAGCCGATGGGATGATAAGGGCCCCTGGGGAGCCCCAGCGCTGCGACGCCCCAGCTCTGACGCCTGCTACTGTTTACGTCCCGCTCCGTGTGACTTCCGGCCAGAACAGGAAAGCCTGGAACACGCCAATTTATGATCAGGAAGTTGGTGTATTATTTTGTTTAGAAAATTCATAGTGACCAATTTAAATTCAATTTAATCTTCCATTTTCAGATTTTCCCCTCAGATGCACCCCAAACAACCTATAAAACACCTAAAAAGGTCAGAGGGAGGCACGGGGTTCAGGTCCTGCAGAGTGGGGGGCTGCCCTGCGCCCCGAGGACGCAGAGCCGGCGTGCTGGGCACTTGAGCATCTTAGAGAAAGCGGAGACGCCCCTCCTTCCTCCCTTAGGGGGACGCGGGCGCCCCCGGAAGACAACCAGGGGCCGGCGTGTGTGCAAAGTGGCCGCCGCAACCACTGCCGGCAGGGGTGCCCGCCACCCGGGCAAGGGAGAGGCGGCCCCGTGTGGAGCTTACTCCACCCCTCCACCTGAGGCTCGGGGAGGGACAGGACGGGAAGGGCACGGCCTCCGGCTCTCACCGCGGGGTCGGGAGGTCGCCTTCCTCCTTCCTTCCCTTGGCGCTGAACGTTTAAACACGCGCGATTTAATTGTAGAAATGCCGTTTACTCAAGCCTTAACTTAGAGTCAGTATTTTCCAAGGCTCAACGGCAAGGTCAAATCAAGTTAACCTACCTTGACGGCTACTGGACCTGTAAATCTGCAGCAAATATTTATTTTTAGCCGGTCAAGGTCAGAGCCAGCTGCAGTCCTTCCACTTCAGACCTGAGTCTACGGCTTGTCGAGAGCCTTCCAATGCGGCATCTGCGCGTGGGCTTGTCGGCCGGGTGTGAGGAGGGCCGTGGGTGTT
The DNA here is from genome assembly GCA_028646485.1 of Cryptoprocta ferox. Classification (NCBI taxonomy): domain Eukaryota; kingdom Metazoa; phylum Chordata; class Mammalia; order Carnivora; family Eupleridae; genus Cryptoprocta; species Cryptoprocta ferox. The sequence continues at coordinate 132,527,574 of CM053574.1, read as the reverse complement.
GTTATTTTTGGGTGATTGTCGATTCCCACGCAGTTAGAAGAAATAATCCAGAGAGATCCTGTGTGCTCTTCCCTCCCGACCGTTACGATGTGCAAAAAGCAAGGTGGATGTCACGGCGCAGATGCCGACACAGATACGGTCCACAGAGCATGTCCCCCCCTCCCCGCCATGCGTGGACCCCGAGTTCCTTAACAGACACGCCCACCTCCTTCCCACTCCACGCTGAGCCCCCCACGACCACTGCTCTGTCCCCCATTTCCATAACTTTGCCATTTCACGAATGTTCTAGAAACGCAATCACGCAGACAGGGATAGGGCCTTCTCTCGCGTTTCGCAGATACTGCCTTCTTACAGGTGGAAGGTCTGTGGGACGCTGCATCGGACGCATGCCTCTGGGCCACTTTCCCAGCCAGAATGTGCTCCCTTCGATTCTCTCCCATTTGGTCATTCTCTCAACATTTCAGACTCTTTCATCAAGTTGGTTACGGTGATCTGTGATTACGGACCACAGCTCATCAAAGGCTCAGATGATAGTTAGCGTGTTTTAGTAGTTAAGTATTTTTTAATTAAGGTATGTTTTTTTGTTTTTTTAATTTTTAAACATTTATTTATTTTTGAGAGAGAGACAGAGCACAAGTGGGGGTGGGGCAGAGAGAGAGAGAGAGAGAGAGAGAGAGCGGCTCTCCCGAAGCAGGCTCCAGGCTCTGAGCCGTCAGCACAGAGCCCAACGTGGGCTTGAACCATGGACTGCGAGATCATGACCTGAGCCGAAGTTGGATGCTCAACCGACTGAGCCCCCCAGGCGCCCCAAATTAAGGCACGTTTTTTAGACATAACGCTGCTGCACACTTAACAATGTAATGTAAACAGAGCTTTTGTATGCACTGGGAAAGTCCACTGGAGTCACTTTACTGTGGCATCCGCCCCACTGCGACAGTGTGAGCCGGAACCGTGTCTCTGGGGCGAGCCTGTCCGTGATGCTCGGGACGGGCTCTCCTAACTCACCTTATTCCCTGGGTGTCCCTGGGTGTTGTTGCTGCTAATGTTCCCCAGTGTGGACAGACCACAGTTTTTCCTAACCATTCCCCCACTGAAGGACGTCAGGGTTCTTTCCAGTTTGGGGCTATTACAAATAAAAGTAACAAACATTCACGTGCATCAATCGGTGTAAATGTTTTCCTTTCTGGGGACAAATGCCCAGGAGCCCACAGCCGCGTGGTTTGACAGCCACAAAGCTTTCCAGAGTAGCCGTTCTGTGCTTTGTCCCCAGCAGCCGTGAAGGGGTGACTGCTGCCACACAGCACCCTCTCTTGCGTGTGAGCTCGTCACTTCTTCCTTCAGCCATTCTGGAAGGTGCTCCTGGTATCTTGTGGTTCTGTTTGCATTTCTGTAAAGGCTAATGGCGTCGCGCATCCTTGCGCATTCTTGCCTGACGTCTGTCTCCCCCACCGCAGTATCTGCTCAGGCCTGCTGCCCCTGTCCTAGCGGCATTCGCAGCTATGTCTGGTGAGCTTGGAGATCCCTAGTCCTTCACCAGATCTGTGATCTGCAGCTAGTCTGCCCACCCTCTGAACACCGTCCTTTGCAGAGCATAAGTTTCTAATTGTGACAAAGTCTAATTTACCAATTTCTCCTTTCATGGATCATGTTTTTGGCATCAAGTCTAAGAACCCTTTGTGTATTCCTAGATCCCAAATATTGTCTGCTACGTTTCTTCCAGAAGTATTATAGTTCCACACTTTGTTTAAATCTCTAATCCATTTTGAGTTAACTTTACATAAGGGGTATGAAATTCAGATCGGTGTTTGGTTTTGCCCCTGGGTCCCCAATTGCTCTAATAAATAGCTCAATTTGCTGAAAAGGCGACCTTCCCTCCATTGATTGATTTTCCATCTTGGCCAAAAGTCCACTGGTCCCGTTTGTGCGGGTCTGAATTCCTGCTGCCCCGGGCACCTGCGTCGGTGCCACGCTGTCCTAACACATGGAGCAAAATCTCATCGTCTTGATAGTGAGCTCACTGGGTCCTCCTTTTCTTTCTTCCTCAAGATTGTTGTAGGAATTTTGGCTCCTCTGACTTCGCATACAAATTTTAGGATCATCTTGCCTGCATCCACACAAAACCACCTTTCTGGGGTTTTGCCAGGAATGCGTTAATCAGTGTGGAGAGAACAGCCGCGCTCCACTCAGACTCGGACTCATCAACACAGCGCGTCTCTCCCTTCACCAGGGTCTGAGTCCCCACATCCGCATCCGCAGGGGCGGCACACGGCCCTGCACAGATTTCGTTACCTGCACCGAAGTGTTTCTTGTCTTCCTTTTTTTTTTTTTAGAGAGGGAGAAAGCACATGCGCAGGGGAGAAAGAGAGAATCCCAAACAGGCTCCACGCTCAGCGCAGAGCCCGACGCAGCGCTCCACCACATGACCCTGGGACCACATGACCTGAGCCACAGTCACGGCAGACACTTAACCAACTTAGAGACCCAGGCGCCCCCAAGTGTTTCTTTTGAGTAATTACCAATGGTGTTGCATTTTTCCTTTTGGGGTACGCGCGTCGATTGACTTTTGAACGTTCATCTTGTATCCTGCATCCTTGTTACGTTCACTTATCTAATTCCGGGAGCATTTCTGTAGAGTCCTTGGGATTTTACAATTAGGTAATCATGTCTTCTGTAAACAGGGACTGGTGGTTCCTCCCCAGTCTCCATGCCGCGTACTTCCCTTTCCTGACCTGCACCACAGGGTAAGAGCAATGGTGTAGACGCCTCACTGTGTCCAGACCACGCGGCCGCTGCGGATCTTAGCATTTAACCCATACTAACAGGTAAGGAAGTTCCCCCGTATTCCCGGTTTTGTGAACGGGTGTTGCATTCTGTCAAATACTTCTTCTGTGTTGATTGAAATCACGGTCTTTAGTCTGCTATGGCGGGTTCCACGGATAAATCTTGAAACACTGGGCCTGCCCTGCGCACCTGCAATAATCCCACCGTGGTCATACCGAACAACGCTTTTTATCATCGCCAACCTCCACTTGCGAATATTTTGTTACGGACTTTTGTGTCCACATTCACCAGCAATACTGGTCCACAGATTTCTTTTCTGTCTTTGGTTTGGCATCACCGGAATAGTAGCCTCATAAGACAAAGCAGGAAGTGCCTCCTTTTTATTTTCTGGAAGACACAGCATAGAATTGATGTTGGTTCTTTAAATGTGTTAGAATTCTTGAGTGAAACCATTTAGGTCTGAAGTTCTGTGGAGAGTTTGAAAACTACTAACTCAACCTCCCGAATCGCCGTCAGTGCTTCACACGGTCTATTTCCTACTGTAATTGTTGTGCTTTCCAAGAAGTTTTTCTTTGTCTTTGGTTTTCAGGAGTTTGACCGCCAGAGGTCCTGGTGCGGTTTGGCAGGATTTTTCTAACTGGGGTTCCACCAACTTCTCAAATATTTCGGTTTGTGTGTTTTTCCAAGTTTGGGTAGTTCTGCGTCTTGTCTCGTTATGCGGCCCCAGTGGTGTGAATGTCAGGTGGTCTGTGAGAGTCCCCGCGCCCCTGAGGCTCTGCTCTTTTTTTTCCAGTCTATTGTCTCCCTGTTCAGATTGGCCAAGTTCCACTGTTTTATCCTCGTTTGCTGGTTCTTAGGGTGTTGGGCCCATTGATTGAGGGTTTGACTTCAGTTATCATATTTTTCTTTTTTTAATGTTTTATTTATTTTTGAGAGAGAGAGAGAACAGGGGAGGGACAGGGAGAAGGACAGAGGATCGAAAGCAGGTTCCACGCTGTCAGTGACGAGCCTGACTCCAGGCTCGATCTCAGGACCATGAGATCATGACCTGAGCCGAAGTCAGATGCTCAACCAACTGAGCCACCCAGGTGCCCCCAGTTACCATATTTTTCATTTCCAAAATTCCCATTTTCTCCTTTGTTGCCGAGAACCTCTGTTTGCCTTTGGAAGGCGCACCCGTGACTGTTCCGTGCAGCTTCATTGTGACAGCCTCACTCATCTCTGTCACCTCAGTGCTGGCACCTTCCGTCCTTTCTCCATCAGGTCGAGATTCTCCTGGGTCCTGACAGGATGAATCCTTTTTTATGGAAATGTGGACATTTTTGTATTGTGTTAGGAGGTTCCAGATCTCATTTAAACCTTCTGTGTCCGCTGGCTTCCTTGGCGCCCAGACGGGGAGGGGAGGACACTACCTTCACTGCAGGTGCCCGTCGGAGTCCAGACCCTGCTGGTGACGCTCGAGGACTCTGCTGACATCTGGGGTGGACAGTCCTTGTCAGTCCCGGGAAAGGGTGGGCGTCCTGGTCCCCCCCCCAGGCCCCCCTGCTAGGCCCCCTGGCTGGGAGGCTGTGGGGAGCCGTGGTCTGCTCCCCACGTGTCTCCACTGTACATTGGTGGGGTGACCGCATTGCCCCTCTGTGGCAGTGACGCCCGGACTCGAGTCCCCCTCCACATCCCAGAGAGAGTGGCGATGAACTCCTGGTGTGGCTTTCTGGTGGGGGAGGGGGCCTCGGGCGGCTGTGGGGGGGGATGCCGGGCTCCCCATGTTTCTGCTGGGGCTGAGCACGTCTATAAGTCCCTGTCCCGCTCTGCTACCCCTCGCCTGGTCCTTTCGCACGGAGAGCAGGCTGTGGTTTGAGCTCTGTTCTGTTTACGCCCTTTGGTTTTTCCAGGTTGCTGGTTTCTCCAGTACCTGGTCTGGAATATTCCAGGTAAAAGGAAGCCCAGGCACCCAGCCCCATGTCCTCGGACCCTGACTCCCAGCCGCCATCTCCTGCTCTTCACCTTTCAGGATTGTTTTTCAAATATCGGGTCCAGGGTTTTTCATTTCACTTAGTGGGAAGATCAGGGAAAAGTGCGTCAGCGAGCCTCTGCCGTGCGCCTGCAGCAGGGGACCTGGCCGCGGCCCTTCCAAACGCTGGAATGCCAAGACTCGATCCCGGCAAACGCTGGTTAGCACCCCCAGTTCTGTGTGCACGGGTGCCAGCCTGCTGGGTCAGAAAGCTGTCAGCGGGGCGAGTGTGGACCCTCGACCGTCCATGGATCCAGAAAAGCCGCTCGACGCAGACGCCTTCCTGGGGGTGTCTGTCACACGCACGTGTCCGTTTCCAGGGTGGGAAAGCGTCAAGAGCTTCCAGAGACCCTAGCGTCGGGTTGTCTCCCAGACCGGAACACCCACCTCACGGTAGCGCAGGGCTATGCCCGTGCCCCGTGCGCAGCGGTGAAAAGAAACTAGAAATGCCAACCGTCCGATGAGACAGATCCCGGGGCAGAGTCTCCGGACGTATTTTAAGAAGAGAAAAGCCCCCACATGTATTTGAAAGGCTGGAAACATTCCTTTCTGTTCGACTGCGTCCTCGTGAGCCGCGTTGGCTGCGCCAGCTCCACGGAAGTAAAGGCTGTGAGCGTTTTCAAGGAGGTAACGAGGTGCGTTCGGACCCGCAGTCATTCGGCCCTGAAGTCCGGCGGCGCGCAGGGCGCAGGGAGCCCGTGAGCAGGGGCCGCGCTGCACTGCGACCCGGAAAGACGGTCTGGAAATTACCGAAACGCCAGCGCGTGCGCAGCGAGCACGTGCAGCCCCACGGCTTCGTCCACGTGCCGCCAACTGCCGCCCCCACGGCCGACCTACCACGAAACCCGGACTCGCGTCTCCACAAGCACGCTGGGCAGCACGTGTTCCTGAAGGCCTTCCGCACGACGCGAGCTCGATACAGCCGGTGACCTGTGGCCACAACGCAGCTAACGGTTCTTCGGGAATAACTATCTGGCCAGTGTCCCCTACCGTCTCCTCGGCTTCCCAGACCCCGTCTGTTTGTGCAAACTGGGCTCCACGACCCGTGCAGGCCACGGGCCGCCCCAGCTGCCGGGCCGAGGCTCCTTCCATCGCCAGCCTCCCCGCCCCCCGCCCCTTCCCTCTCCGCCCCTTCCCTCCCCGCCTCCTTCTTTTCTTTCTTAAAATTGTCTTATTGAAGGAACCAGGTCGTTTGTCACAGTCTAGAGTCACAGATCACATGCTTGGTGGGTTTCAGTGTCCCGGTGTTGCCGGATCTCCTATAAATGGTTGGCTAGATCTAGAAGTTTCCTCAGGGTCCAGTTCAGCCTTTCGCTCATTTACTTTGTCATGTGGGCAACCCCCAGAGGCCACTGTGCGACCTCCAGCGCCAGCATCTGCTCTGAGTGACCGCGCCCCCAGGATGGCATGTCCACTTCCTCCACACGTCCTTGCCCCTCTGTGACCGAGCGCAGAGCCGCGCACGGCCCCCCGCGTGCCCCAGCCTGGCCGGGCCAAGCCGCATCACCCCATCAGCCCTGGCCTAGGCGACCCCCGTCAGGGCTGCTCCCCGGCCGGTGGCTGCCTGGACACGCGTGACCAGCCCGTTCCCGACGTCCCCGCCTGCAGGCACCTGGCCCCGTCCTTCACCAGGCGGGAGGGCGGCACAGTCCCCTAAGCACAGCTCGGGGATCCAGCTCGGCCAGGGGACACGGTGGCCGCAAGTGTCAGGTCACCATCCGCGGCTGCCCGCCGGTGCGTCCGCACTTCGTTCGCACGCGGGAAGGAAGAGGCCACGTTTCCACCGGACGCCTCCCGCCACTCGAGCCCACGGGCATCGCCACCAGACCCGGTCCCCAGACGCCCGCTCTCCGGGCATCGCGGTGAGCTTCCTGCTTCAGCCTCGGGCCCGAAAAAGTCCCCAGTGCACGAGGCGGCAGCTCAGGAGGGGCGGGGGGACTTAGCAGTAACTTCAGCCGCTGGAAAAGGTGGCAATTCGTGAAAAGTAAGACTACTTGGTGTGGTTGTTTCTTTAAGAAAACAAGGACAGGAGACTCTTCCACACTGAGCCGCCGGCAGGAGCACAAATTCCCCGGAGAAGTCAGACGCTTCGGGTCCTGCACACACACACACATCACAGTCTACTTCGTTCAATACCTGGTTGCCTTTCGGAGTGACATGAAGTGACATGAAGTGACATGAAGTGACATGGAGGGTCACGGTGACGGGGAGGGTAACTGAAAATGCTGCCGGCCGAGGGCGAGGCTGGACCGTAAACCAGCTACAAGCCTGCAGTGTGGACCGGGAGACACCACAGGCGCAGCATCAGTGTAACGACTACAGTCCATTTGCGGTGCGTAAGCTTTCTGGTTCTTCAAAGCATGTCAGGGGCACCCGGGGGCTCAGTCGGTTAAGCGTCTGACTCCTGATTTCGGTTCAGGTCATGATCTCACGGTTTGTGAGTTCAAGTCCCACACGGGACTCTGCGTTGACAGCATGGAGCCTGCCTGGGACTCTCTCTCTGCCCCTGCCCTCCTCCCTCTTTCTCAGAAAAAAAAAAAAAAAAAGCATGTCAAGGTATTTTTTCTTTTTAAAAACTTGTGCAGTTAAGTAATCTCTACATCCAACATGGGGTTCGAACTCACAACCCTGAGATCAAGAGTCACACACTCTTCGGACTGAGCCAGCCAGATGCCCCTTAAAGTATTTTTTCAAAAGAAAATAGTGGTTCCTAACATTTTTGGTATGAAAATGTCATTTTATTTATTTACGTTTTTACACACTTTTTTTCCTGTTTATTTATTTTTGAAAGCAAGAGAGACAGAGTGTGAGCAGGGGAGGGGCAGAGACACAGAATCCGAAGCAGGTTCCAGGCTCTGAGCTGTCAGCACAGAGCCCAACACGCGGCTCGAAGTCACGGATCATGAGATCATGACCTGAGCCGAAGTCCGATGCTTAACCAACTGAACCACGCAGGCGCCCAAAAAGGTCATTTTAATATAAAAACTGCAAACACTTACTTTTTAAGAATATATAGCTGGGGAAATGCTACAGACTAAAAGTTAAAATGTATGGTTTTGTATCTTGTAGATGAATTTGAATTAATCAGATAGTCTCTACGCACATTGAGAGAGGATAAGAAAATAATGCAGGCAGCACTGAGTCCAAACAACAAATGCCTGAGGTCTGGGACCCCTTCCGTAGAGATCTCACATCCCTTCCATAGAGCACGCCCCCAGGGGCCATGGGCCAGAGGTGTCGATGGGAGGGGTGCATGGCGGGGGGGGGGTGCATGTAAGGAGGGGTGCATGTGGGGAGGAGTGGGGTGCACCTGGGAAGAGCCCACAGGGGAGGGGTGCAGCGAGGAGCCCAGGGGGTGGGCTCTGGTGCGAGGACTGAGAACCCAGGTGACCTGGGGGGGGCCTCAGCTCCTTCAGCGGGAGGACGGGTCCCCATCATGACGATCTGGGCCAGCGCCTCTTGCCTAGAAGACCCTCGAGTCCTGCTTTTGCTGCATGAATTAAAATGCCGTATTACTATGCAGGACACGCGCTCAGATCCGCAGCACCTCTCGAGAGAACAGACAAGAAGCAGCGCAGCCGGTAAATGACAGGCACCACCTGTCTGTCTTACTTGGTCCCTAGTCAGCTGACAGGAGAGCCTCCCCGGGGCCCGGGCCCCCCGTTCCTCTCCCGATTCCTCACTGACAGTGGAGGCGCTCTCCACACGCGGCCCGGCAAGGATGTGGGCCTTGTGCCCTGTCACCCCGCCGACAGTGGGAGCCCCTTCAGGGCGGACGGCCACTGGGTCTTGTCTGAGCTGGCTTCCCCAAAGCGGGGTCCGGATAACGCTCCTGTCGTCCCAAAGAAGCTATTTCCTCAGCCTCTGGAGACCTGCTGGCTTCCGGCCCCGGAGGGGAGTTTTCGGACAGAGGGGATGGTGCTGCAAGTGTTCTCATCCCTAACGTACATGGAACATGCATCCCTTGACAGAGCGTGCTTTCTTAGTGACTGATCGCTAAGAGTTATGAGGGATAGATTCTGCCTTCGAGAAGTTGGCACTCAACCAGGGAAGTGACCAATACTCACATAATTATCTCATCGGTAGAGGGTGGCAAGTTCTGCAAGCAGCTATGCTTAGTGTCCCCGGACCCTTCCACAAAAGGGCAGGAAACAGGAAACAGGAGAGGCTGTGTGGGCCTGACTTTGGTGACAGGAAAGATTTCCAGCGCGTAGTACATACCGATATCGAGCCGGACAGAAGAAAGAAATGGCTGTTAAACAGGATCCTCATCACATTAGAAGAAGCGACATTGTGGTGGACCGGCTTTATGCCAGGAGCGCGGAAAGAAGGGTGCAGGGGATTAAATGTGGGAAACGTCTGAACATGCCACCCCCTGATGTTGTTCCTAAATGCGAATGTCACGATCATCTCCAGGTGGCAGAGAAGCACTCGATGAACTTACTTTTATTTGTTCTTGATTTTAAAATACTCGACAAAGAAAACCTTAATACAACACACACACTAAAGCGCCCACACACACACACACACACACACACACACTAAAGCGCCCACATCTCAGCCCGTGTCCCATGGAACAGGAGGCGTCCAGGCAAGGATGGTTCCCGTGGGACAGTGTCCTAGAGACCCAAACGATGCCATTAGACAAGGCAGAAATCAGAAGAAAGAAAAACTCAAAGAAGAAACAGAACCAAATTACTTGCCAAATTGTTTATGTAACCATGTAATTAGAATGAATTCTGGATTTCATATGGAAAAAACAAGGCTGGCAAGAGTGGCCAGGTAAGCCCTTGAACGGAGCAGTGAAGTGACAGGAACTGCATCAAGCACGCCCCAGAGCCCCAGTGATTAAAGCAAGTGGCACCAGAAATCGAAAGACAAACAGACCAATGATACAGAACAGAAATTTCAGAAATTGACTCAAATATGGACTGAAATTTAATGTATTTTCATGGTGGGGTCTCCAGTACACGTGCTGAAGGTAGAGTCTCCAGTAAACGGTGTCGGGACCACAGATTAGAAAATTAAAGTTGCATCCGTACTTGAAACCATACAAAATAAATCCGAATGGTTCAATGTTTAAGTGGAAGTAAAAGTAAAAATTCCTTTAAAACCTTGGAATAACAAGGCCTTTTGAACAATAACTCAACATCCAAAATCTGTAAAATACTGAAACTCAACTACATGATTATTTTAAATGTTCATTACTAATTTTTGAGAGAGAGACGGAGCATGAGCGGGGGAGGGGAGAGACAGAGGGACACAGAAGCTGAAGCAGCTGAGCTGTCAGCACAGAGCCCGACGCGGGGCTCGAACCCATGAACCGTGAGCCAAAGTCGGATGCTTAACCAACTGAGCCCCCCAGGGGCCCCTCAACTACATTTTAAAAATGGCAAAAAGAGGAAGTCAGGTCAACGGTAATCTGAGAAAAAAGTACTTTCAATTCCAATCGCAAGCGCCAATCTCTCTCACTTACAAAGAGCTCCTAGAAACCACTGAAAGGTCAAACCCCAAAGAAAACGGGCAATAGGAAGTCTAACCAACACTGAAACAAACGAGGGGGCGTTCGAGGTCCCTTGTACGCGGAGCGTGGGTCACAGCGCACGCCAAGACGGACGGACGGATGCTGAGACAGACACACAGCCGCTCCCGGGAGGCTCGGCAGAGCACTGCCGTGACTGGGCCACACGCGAGGAGCCCACAGCGCGGCAGGACTTGGAGCAAAACCGTCGGAAGCAGCTGCTCGTGGCTCAGCCTCCGGGGTGTGGGCCGCACGCGCCAGCACACGCACGGAATGACACAGGCTGCAGCCACCTTCGTAGCAGCGAGAAAGATGGACGAACCCGGGCGTCGGCCGACAGACACCGAGGGGCGTGTGCACGGCCAGCGCTACGGGTTGTGACCACGGAGGGGCCAGGTCGCTCTTGGTTGACGCGCAACAACGTTCGGAACCCGGTAGGCGGGGACAGCGTGCGCTACAGCGCGTGTGGCCTCCAGTCCCCGCGGGAGGAGCCGGCAGCAGGCTGCAGCTGCTTGGTCTGCGCAGACGCGGCAGATGCCCAGGGGCCCAGGGGCGTGGACCTTGGGGGCACCGGCTCAGAGCGAGACTCTCGGGGCCCAGCTTTCACATCGCTTTGATCTTGAGCCATGAAGACGTGCACTATTTATTACAAACCCGAGAAGGAAGGAAGGACGGAAAGTGAAGAGGGCAGGAGCAGGAGGGGCCCAGGACGCTCCTCGGAGGAAAGACCAGCCAAGGGGGGGCCTCAGGAAAGCCTGCACGTGGTGTGAGCACTGAACAGGGAGTCCTGGAGGTCTCTGAGCAGCAGGAAAGTGAGGTCATCAAAGCGATGGAGACACACCCCAGACACACACGCACACACACACTCGCACAGACGCACTCACAGAGACACACCAGCCGTGCAGACGCACACGGGCATGTTTCACATTACCAGGAAGCAGGGACCCCGACAAGCACGGCACTGAAGGGCCCTGACAGGCGGTGGCCAGTGGGACCCGTGGCCACCTCTCCCCCAGGGACAAGTCCAGGACCCACTTTCCCACACTGGCCGGGGCCCTGGGGACAGCATCAGTGTTAGAGGCCAAGCGTCTGGTAGCCCGGAGCTCAGGTCAGAGGAGGCGGGATGGCCCCGGAGACAGACCCCGGGGGGCGGGCGGGACGGCCACCACCCCGCCGGGGAGCCTGTCCAAACTTTACCGGGTTAGAAGAAAGCATGGTGAAGGGAGTGTGCGTACAAAACCAGAAGAGATATAAGGACACGTACACACGAGCTTACACCGCACACACTCACGCTAGCACACATCAACTACACTCGGCCGTCCCGATCCGGGTCCGTGACGGAGCGGCTCTGCCGTCCACACTGGGTGCTGCTGTCGCTGGGACTGGGGCACGGGATCAGGAAGGCAGATATCCCGGACCCGCGTGGTCCCAAAGTTGAACTGAGAGCATCAGAAGGAATCAGTGTGTTCCAGCTGCGAGGGGGGAGGGGCTCTCATCCACGCCAGCCGCGGACACGCTGTGGCACATGTGCACGGGCCGGCCGGCCGCCAGCGACCCCACCCTCCACGCTGCGTCCCACGGCTGAGAGGCCAGCCCTGCCCTTTCTAGGCCCTCCTCCCCGAAGGCCACGCGGCAGGCGGCATGGTTGTCGCGTGAACACGCGGCTCCTTGGCTTCTGCGGCTAAGAACTCGGGCGCACGAGCGCGTGTGCGCGTGGGACACTTGAAGTGCAAATGCGTGGTGCGGCCGAGCGGTGGTGGGCAGCTCCTCTCCGCGAGGACACGCCCAGGACGCGGCAGCAGGTCCGGTGGACCCGGGTCTCCCAAGACCCCAAAGGGACAATTTGAGCAGTGCGAGCAGCTGTGATGGATTAAGATACACAGAATAGTAAAGTTTCTTGGTTCTGGTAAAAACACGACGGCAGGCCCCAAACGGGGCTGGCGCGAGGCCTGTCCCCCAACAGACCTAATCACAGCTTTGACTCCCCATACACGGACTGTCCTGACCAGCACCAGGCAGTTGGTGGCCTGCCGGCCGGACCCCTGAATGGTGACCCTGCAATCGTCCACCCCTCCTGCTCGTGAGCGAGGTCCTCCCCTTGTCCACCCGCAGTCCTCACCGCCACGGGACGGGCCGTCGGCAAAGCCGACGAGGTCTTCTAACCGCACTCGGTTCAATTTTATTTTTCAACCATTTAAGGCGGTATTTTTCAAACCCTTCCCACTTCTCTTGGGAAGATGCTAATGACAAACGCACTACAAACTGGCAAATACGAAGGAAAGGACGGAGCGCGTGCAGGGACCTCCCGGGAACCGCGCGTCCAGTGGGGTCCGGCTAATAAGGGTGACGGGAGCGAGCGAACGAGGGCGTCGTAAGTCTGAAGAATTATTAGAGTCCAAGCAACGCCCGCGGCGGCCGCCTCCATCCCGGGGACAGTCGAGCAGGCACCACCTGCCTCAGGAAGGGCCCTTCCGTGACACGTCTGTAAACAGCGCCCTCCGGAGCCGGTTCGGGTTCTTATGAACCGGTTTCTAAGACATCGGGACAGAGACACACACACGTGTTACTCCGTGGTGCAACGGTGCGGCGGGAGGGTGTCGGAGCAGGCCGGGGTGTGGGAGGGCCGCCGCCTCTGCGGTGGCACCGGGCAGGGCCAGCAGGCCGGACCCTCGGCTCCCGGGACGCCCGCCTGGCCGCTCCAGGCACCCCTGTCCCCACTTCCCGTGGCGTTATTCGCACTCAGCCCTTTCTCCGAGAGCTACCCGCGAAGCGCCAGGAAAATTCTCCCAGCAGGCGTTTCCCTTCCAAATGGCAGGGTGAGCTCGGCCCGGAGAAGCGCACGGGCACAGATCCAGGGGGACCGGACGGGACAGGCAGTTCCTGCGGACGCAGCCTGTGTGAGGGGCACGCACGGAAACGGGGTCTGTGCAGGGTGGGGTGCGCCCACATTGGTGGCCACACTGTTGTGCCCAGTCTGTTCAGGGTGACACCCACAAGTTTGTTGGCGTCATTACAGACACTCCTGACCGGTCAGGATAGATCGGACTTCTAGAAAGGTAAACGCTGTGGTACCAACATTCCCAAACCGGGAAAGCTGGCCCCTGTTAGCAGACGGGCCTCACCGACGCGGCACCGCGGCAGCCACAGGGAGCCGCGCCCCGTGACAAGCCCTGCCAGGGGCATCCAAACAAACACACAGACTCACAAACCCTTCACAGCCACCTGTTTCCCTGCTGGACGCATGACTTGCCCCGCGCGGCCGTGAACAGCCAGGCCAGTGAGCGACAGCCCGAGTTCAGCCCCCGAGTCCCGCCTGGAGACTCAGCCCAGGACTTGCAGTTCCGTTCAGAAGCAGGCAGCTTGTCACCCACACGCCCGTCCCCGCCCCCCGTCATCTCAATCCCCGGCAGGGTCCCCAGAGCTTGGGGCACGACCACCCTGGGAGTCTGAGCCGTCACGGGGCCCCTGAGCATGGAGACAAGGTAACCTTCCAGCCGCAGAAGTCGGTACTGCATGGTGTCTGCTCTGTGACTGAGCCCTCGCTCACGGAGGGGCCCCCGCCTTCCCAGTGCCCTTCTGGGGGGCTGGCACCTGCTGATGGGCAGCACCATCCCCGCCCCCAGAGCAGGCAGCACCCCAGAGCCCAGGGCCACGCCGTCCCGGGCGTTCAGGCTGCAGCCTCTCGCTCGCCAACAGTCACCAACAAGGCAAATGACAAAAACCAAGTTTCTAAACGCACCAGAGATTCTGGTAAGGCCACCACACCAGGACGCAACTACCCGCCAGCCAGGTCCAAATGGCGGACTGTTCACACACGCAAGTGTGTGGCACGGGGGCCGCGGCCCAGGCCCGCTGAGGCTGGGGTGTGCACGAGACCCCCTTCCGCAGGGAAATGTCCACGTGTGGATGCAGACACGCAAATGCCGAGCTGCTCACCTGGGGACCCTCCCCGCCCCCGCCGGCAAGGAGGCTGGGGACGCCTCCGCCCAGCAGTCCGTTGCGGCAGAGCCCAGCTGAGGCAGGGCTGACAGCTCCAGATGCAGAGCAAGGGGGAGTACTCCCTGCATCCCCGGAGGCCTGCCTGGCTCCGGTCCAGCCCCCGGTGGACACTCGCCGTCCCTGTCACGCTCGCTGTCCCTTGGTGGTAGGCGCCATGCTCGCCCCGTCCGGTGAAAACTACGTTCGGAGCAGGATAGGAAGGATCAGCAATAGCTCGGTGCAGTCCCTTCCGTTAAGAGACTGGCCAGGGGCGCGAGGGCGGGCGGGCCCCGGGCCCGGACAGGGCCAGGCTGGGCGCCGAGGAGGGTGGGACTCTCAGCCCTGTGTCCCCGGGTCACCAGCCACGGACCTGCTGACCAGTAGGAGCTCCACCCACCGACGCAGACCAGGGCTCTCCGGTTTTGAGACCTGAAGCAAAGCCTGGCGACGGTCCCCTCGGGCGCACAGCATCTCACTGCAAACCCCAACGGCCTGCGCTCCCCTCGCCAGAGCCCGCCTCGTCTTCCACGCTCGTCTGAGTAACCGCCAGGCGGCCCGGCGAGGAGCATCCTGGGAGACTGCCCGCCAGCCGTGCGCGGTGACAGCAGCCGGCCCACAGCAGGCGCCCCGGCCCGCCCCACATTACGCTCCTCTCCTGGATCCAAACACACCAACCTCCCTCAAGGACCACGATCAGGAGGACCTTTGAGCCCAGTCAGTAGCCAGAGCTTCCCGACCAGAGTAAGGAGCGGCCCCCACCTGTGCGCGTGTCTGACCCCCCTGGCTGGTCTTGAACAAGCCCGACGACGTCAGGGACATCGATCTGGTGGTCACCGTCTTCCTTCTCGGCCTCATCGGGTCGTCTCGGGGAGGAACGGCGGTCACGCCCAGCCCTCTCGCACAGGACGGATCTCCAGCAGTCACACATGGGTCTGCAGTGCGGAAACAGATTTTAACAGGAGAGTGGGGTCACCCTGCGCGGAGACGTGGGCGTCGCGTCTACGAACGAAGCCCAAGTAACTAGACGCAGCCTCTTGTGGTGTCTACTCAGAAACGGGCAGAGCACGTCCCCAAGGACGCTCAGTCTTCTCCCGCCAACGTCCACGGTGTCAGTGACAGAGAGCAACCAACCTGCTGTCATGACACTGGAACGGAGTGAAGGCTGCAGAAACAAAAGTATTATTTACTTCTGCTGCTTAAGGAAAACGAAGGCCTAGATTTTTCCCCTTGACATTTAGGCTCTTATTTCAAGGACATAAAAATCCCGGATGCCTGATGTCAAGGTCACAGCTCATTCACCGAACTGGCAAACTTTCGAAACCATTGCTGGTTGCTTACTCGGATTACTTAAAAACACGTTAAATCCTCTCAGCGAAGAAATCCTCTCGAGTTCCAGAACAAACACTAAGGTGTTAACCCTCCAGGGAAAACTTGGCAAAGGAGCTTAAGCCACGTTTTTTGGAAGCACCGTTGAATTTAAGAGACAGCCGGTGTCCACGTCTCGAGGGCCCCGGGTCACGCGTGGGGCACGCGGTCGCCTCAGCAGGTCACTGCTAACCACGCTTTTTTGTGCCTGCGCTTTGAGCCTGTTTCTGGCTCGGGATTATTTCCCTGTGTCGACTGCACACCTGCAGGGCTCCATCCTCGGGAGTCAAGTGATGTAACCTCCCGATCCTCACTTGTGTCTGCACAAGCAGCATCACCTTTTCACTTCACCGTCCAGATCCGGCTTCTGTCCCTGCCTGACCGGGCCGCGGAGGGGGCCACCGCAGGGCGCAGCCACCGTGCCCTCCGGCCACCAGGCCACCAGCTTTCAGTCCTTCCCCCGCAGCTCCTCGAGGCCCTGCCCCCCGCCGGCCCAGCCGCCCTGTCCCACAGGTTCACCCTGACGCCCGGCCGCGCGCACGGCCAGCCTGCCCTCAGTGCGGCCCAGGCCGGGCAGCTTCCCACGCTGCCGGGCAGCCCTGGGGAGGGTCCCGCCGGGCCGCCCGCGTGAGGACCTCGGCACCCAGCCTCGCGGGTAGGAGGAGGAAGGAGCGCCCCTGGACTGGGGGGTGGCCGCCAAGCGGCAGACACAGCCAGGTCCCAAGCGTATGGGGCCCCGGCAACTCCACACACCTGCCCAGAAGCCTCCCGTTTCCTCCCTCGTCCTGCGCAGACACACAGCTCCAGCCGCTTCCCCGCCTGACCCTCAAAACGCACGCGGCCCCCTGTGTTTACGGACCCTGCTGCCGGTCCCAGCGCGCTGGTTACCCGAACGCGTCCTGCCCGTAACTTCTCCAGGCCTGTGTTGCAGGTCCCTGTGACCTTTCCTCAACCTCCTCACGCAGGGTCAGGGTGAGGAGCCTTCACACTGAATGGGAGGGACGGGGAGCCCCTCTCTCCAGGCAGCACCTGGCTCCCCCCACCCCAGATCCTGCACCCACGTTTCCAAGGTGATCACACGGTGCGTGGTGACCCAGGAAGGGCACACACGGAGGCCACAGTCAGACCATGTCTAAAGATTTCCAATTACCTGAGTCTGGTTTTGACTCTAAAATCTAGGAGGAATGTTTTCCAGGTTAAAACTAAACTCAAAACCCTGCTTTTTCCCCCTTTTTCCAAATTCTGCTGGGAGAATTTCAGATGAGCAGGCTGATTGTAACCTTAACCCTCCGGACTAGAAAGAGAAGGCTGGGGTTCACCTTTGTTCCCAGCACTGCCCAGGAGAGCTCCCCGCCCCCGTCCCCTCCCCCGCCCCTCCCCCCAGTCCCCCCCCAGTCCCACCACCCAGCCCCACTGTCCAGCCCTGATAGTCCAGCTCCTCCTCCCAGCTCCTCCTCCCAACCCCTCTATCCTGCCCCTCTGTCCAGCCCCTCCGCCCAGCCCTCCCTGCTGCAGGAGTTCACAAGTGTCACTGGTCACTTGGTCTCGAGACATAAGCAAGATGATCCAAGTTCTGCTCTAATTAGTTGGTTCTCAAAAGCGGGGTGTCCACCCCACCTGGCCGAGGGGCGGGGGCAGCTTCCCCACGTGCACTGCAGGTCCCAGCCGCCCTCTCCCCTGGCGGGTCAGCCTCCCGCCCCGAGGACAGCTGGTGCCCGGGGCCTGGGGGGTGGCTCCCTCCTTCCCCCAGGACCACACTTCTCCAGCAACTCAGGTCAGTGCCCCCGGTGCCCCCCAGCAGAGAGTCACAGGCAGGAGAGAGAGCGGCTTCTCCACCGCTGGGTGCAGCCCAAGGGCAAAGAGAAACCCAGATGTGAGGCCTGTTCACTGTAACCACCGAGCACCGAACCGTGTCGGTGCTCTTCGGGGGTCCTGTCTGCGCTTGGAAGAGCCCCGGTAAGGAGCCCGGCCCCGGAGGGACGACGGCACCCGTGTCAGGTTCTGACCCTCTCTGGAGTCCAGGTGTCCCCCACACAGCACACAGGGGACCCGGAGGCTGGGTGATGGGGACGGGGCCAAGCACAGCACAAGACTGAAGCCAACCAGCCTCACCGGCTCCCCCCTCAGCTCGGCCGCCTCCCTGCGCACCTGCTCCCGCACCCGCAGGCCCCCCGCCCTCACGGAGCTCCCGGGGCAGCCGGCCTGGGCGCACCGGTTCCAGGCATCAAATGTGCCAGCACCCTGGCTC
The DNA here is from genome assembly GCA_028646485.1 of Cryptoprocta ferox. NCBI lineage: Eukaryota > Metazoa > Chordata > Mammalia > Carnivora > Eupleridae > Cryptoprocta > Cryptoprocta ferox. Next base: position 132,509,670 of record CM053574.1, on the reverse strand, counting down.
GGTGCCGTCACCGGGTGGGGTGCCACGAGGGAGGTGCCCGGGGCCACCACGCGCTCTCGCTGGACAGACGGCTGCACCAGGGCTGGAAATGGCTTCTGCGCCCCTGCGGCTTCTCACCTGAGCCGGAGCCTCACCAGTGGCCGCGTCCCTGCCGCTCAGAACCACGGCATTATCGGTTACAAATCGCCCGTTCCCAAAGGGTGGTGTTATCATTCATGAACAAAGAAGAAGCTCCAGGAGAGAGAGGGTGAGGGTGGACGGGGTGTTGTCACCCTTCACCTCCTCCCCTGCCCGACCCCAAAGTTGACACGTCCTAGTTTACTGGTAACACTGGAGTGTCGGACATCCTCCCGTGGACCCCAAGTTCTGGAAGTTTCACTTGAGGAAGCAGGAGGCCAGGAGGGTTATGTCCCATCTCAAAGAGGAAAGCACCACAAATGGGCGATGCCAGCCCGGAGCCCACGGAGACTCCACAGGCAACTGGGTGCCCCCGCCCCGGCCTCTAGCGGCGGCCACCCCGAGCCGACAGCACCGCCAGACTCTGCCCGTCTGGCACGGCCTTCCTGTGCCCACGCTCGGCCCCAAGCCGCTTCTGCGTGTTTGGGAGAAGACCGACCCCTGTCTTCTGCCCTCTGCCAAGGACGGGGGCCGCTGGACATCACTGGGGCTGCTTTGGGCGGGGGGCTCCGGGCCCACCGCCACCTGTGCCCGCGTGTCTGCAGCCCAGAGTCCCCACCCGCCAGGGAAGACCTTCGCCGAAGTCCTCACGGGCAAGTACAAGCAGAGAAGTGCACTGGAGGCTCATAACTACTCCATGTCAGCTGCGACGTGCCGTCCGCATCGGCCACGTGTGGTGCCATCCCCGGCCACGTGTGGTGCCATCCCCGGCCACGTGTGCCGCACAGACACTGCAGGGTCCTCTGGCTCAACTGCAGGGCTCCCCCCACGTTGCAGAAGTCAGAGAACCACTCGGCAGAGATCCCTCCTGCCGTGACTGTGACCTCGCTTCACTCGCCAAAATGCCGCTTTCCCAGAGAAAAGCCGAGGTTTTGGCTCGAGACCGCCCCATGGAGCCTGAAGCTCAGAAGGGAAAGAATCACCAGCAAGCTGCCCGCGCAGCAGGGAGGCCTGGATGGGGGAGGAGCAGGTGCAGGGGAGGGGCTCTGCTGGAGGCGGAGGAGCCCTGGATTCAAGCTGCATGGACCCCTTCTGGCTGTCAGATGGGCTGTCAGATGTTCTCTGCCCGCTCTGTGCCTGTCACTCCTACCCCTGAGTTATGGCCTCCTTCTAACCGTTCCTGCAAGCTCTCCTGTAAGAAAGCCTTGCCTCTACCACGCTTTGAAAAAGAGTCACCCCGGAGATTGGGGACATGCAGCCTGGAGCCCCAAGCCCCTGGTCCCCCAAGCCCCCGGGTCCCCCAAGCCCCTGGGCCCCCAAGCCCCCAGGCCCCAAGCCCCCGGGTCCCCCAAGCCCCTGGGCCCCTCGGGCCCCAAGACCCCCCTGCCCCGAGCCCCCCCCCCGCAGCTCTCTGCACAAACCACTTTGCATAATTGTGTGAGGCGGAAGGCAACACTCCCATTTCACAGAAGGCAAAACTGATGCAGACGCAGGCACACAGGGGAACCACAACCCGGGAGCGTCAGCCAGGCCCAGACTGCGCCTTCAGGGCCCGGAAGGGCACAACCAGCCCACGGGATGGGCTGAGGGGGGGCAGGTCCGGAAACTCTGTGAGAGCCCTGAGATAGAGCCGACTCACCCCAGAGAGCACCCTCCTCCCTGCCCACCAGTGTCCCGGCAGGGGCGTCCCTTGTCCCCGCCCCACAGGGAGCTGGGCTCGTCTGCTACAGCTGATCGGGGAGGCCAGGGCAGAACGCAGCTCTCAGAACAGCTTTGGGACGGTCACCGCACAGATTTGCAGGGCACAAGCCCCCCCCCCCACCCCGTGCACGGGCTCCTTCCGCAGAGCCCGCACCCCGCCTACCTGCCAGGTGGGGTCCTCTGCCTGAAGAGGGCACCAGCGGCCCCTGGGGAAGCACTTCTATTCTGGTGGCGGCCCACAGCTCCCAGGGGACACACATCCTGGGGCCTCCCACAGCATCCCCTGCACATCCTGCCGGGCCTGCTCCGGGAGCCTTAACCCCTTCCTGGTCCAGGGCCTGCCTGCGGCCTGGGGCCTCCAGCCCCTGCAGGGGTGGGGGTGGGGGGTTCCAGCAAGGAAAGGGGCGGTGCTTGTGCAGGAGAAAAGTCTGCTCCTCCCCAGCTGCCCAGGAGCCAGGGGATGAAAAGTGGTAGAACGGCCTTTGAAGTTGGAGGACAAAAGCCTTCTTATTTTGAATCTGAGTCCTCTCTTGAGTCGCACTTTTGAAAAGCTCAGCGGCTAGACAGGGGCCACCCCGCCACCGCCTTTCCGGCTGCAGGGCTGAGAGCCACCAGGTTCGTAAGATGCAGGTGGGTGAACTCCTCCTGTGGCCCCACAGCCACCTGCCCCTCGCCTGTCCCCACACCAGTCCTGACACCTGACCAATCATGGGGCGCGGTTCCGAAGAGCCTGGGATGTGACTCTTCAAGGTGCGGGACCCCGGGACGATGGGGAGGGGGGCGTCTGTGCACTTGGAGCCCGAGCCCTCCAGCTGGTGACAGCTGGGACCCGGTCGAGTCCGGCCACCACGTCACCGCCCCCCGCCCCCCGCTGGCCCCGCTCACCTGCCCTGCCTGGACGGTCCTCCCGAGGCCTCCACTCCGCCACAGGTGCAGCTCTAGGCCCGGCGGCAGAGGGGGAGGGGTGCAGGGGAGGAGGGCTCACTAGAGAGGCGGGGAAAGGTGGGGGCGGGGCCGTGGTGGAGGGCGCAGGGGGAGAGTGAAGGCCGCGGGGGGGGGGGGGGAGCGGCCAGAGAGGAGGGGGCTCCGGTTAGGGGGCGGGGGCGGGGGCGGGGGCGGAGAGGCAGGGGTAAAGGTCTGGGTCAGGGAGGTCAAGGAGCCGGAGAGGGGCGGGGGGAGGGGAGGAGATGACCCAGCCCGCCCTCCCCTCTCCCGCGTGTCAGGGGGGCCGGGGTCGTGCCATGGGGCTGGGCTCCTGCCCCTCCGCCTGGGGTCGCCCGGGACCGGATTCTCATCAAGCGCCCAAAGGGGACACGGGCTGGGCTTGGAGATCTGCCCTGGGGCCGACCGGGGCCTGACTCCAGGTCCCCGGCTCGCCTCTAAGCTGAGGGGTCCCACCCTGCCTCGGAGGGACCTGCGCAGAGCCACCAGGAGCTGTGCGACCGCGGGGAAGCCCTGGAGGGGCTCGGACCCCCCAGCTCCGGCTGAGCCTCTCAGGAGAAGGAGGGGTGGGCGGCGGGGTGCGGGCTCACCACCAAGCCTGTGGGGTGCACCAGACCGGCTGTGGGGGGCTGTGCTCCTGGGGGAAGGGGCTCCCCGGCAGGACGTGGGTCAAAACCCGGAACGGCCCGGACTGTTGGAAACACTGCAGCTGCCTGTTCTCACGACCCAGGGCACGAGTGGGCAGGGGCTCGCTGCCACCCTGCCTCCGTATTTCTGCTCCCGGCCGGCGGCCCGGAGAGCCGCGTCCCTCAGGCCGGCTGGAGCACCCAGCCTTGCGACGTGTTTCCGGGGAGAGGAGCTAAGCCTCCATTGCTGTGATTTCCCAGGTCCGGGGCGACAAGGCTCTGCGTTGGGCACGGGAACGCAGCACAGGGTCCAGAACGTCCTGAAGGTTCGCCCACACGGAGCTTCATCTCAGCTGAGCCTTTCAAAGGCCCCCACGGGGCGCGGGAAGGTGCGCAGCTCGTTTAAATCAAACAACGGGCTTCTGCCAACAGGGAACTAAGCGAAAACCCAAGGAAGCTCTACGCCCAGGACACCTAAGCGCCACCCAGGGGACGGTGACACTGACCTGGAGGGAGGGTGCCCGGCACTGACCCCACTTGGGAGCGTCGCAGGGCCCGTGGGAGGTCCGCGGGCAGCAGGGGGCTCTGCAGGGGGTGGGGGGTCCAGGCTCTGGCGGCCAGGACAGGGAGGGGGTGGTGTGCGGGTGCCCCGCTCTCCTGGGAGGTCCTGGGGCGGGCGGCGGGCACCGCGTGGGCTGGGCTCCTGGTGTGTGGACAGAGCAGGCAGGGTTCCCCAGGAAGGGGGGAGGCTGGCTCGTGGTTTGAGGGGGACAGGACATCCCCGCTGCCTGGCAGAGGGCTGGTGGCCGGCAGCGGCCCCAGAACCAGACAGGCCCTCTTCTCAGAGGGGCCGCGGGGAGGTCGGGGAGCCCCAGCCTGGTGTGCTTTGCCTGTTTGTGGAGGCTGTGCCGGGCCCCCAGGACAGTATCGGAGGCCCCCCGGTAGGAGGCGCCCTCAGGAGGCCGCATGGTGAAGGGCAGGGGGAGGCGGTGGCGAGGCCGCTCCATGCCACGTGCAAACAGATGGCGCCGCCGGTGCGGAAAAGCAGGGGAAGTGGCGGGTGACCCATGCTGTGACCCCGGTGAGACCCCTGCAGCGGGGCTGCAGGCCCGAACCCCACAGGCCAGCCGGGCCTGGGCTCCGAACCCGAAAGCGGTGGCCACGGCACAGGCCCCCCGCCCCAGATCCGGGGCCGTGGGCTCAGTGACGACCCGGCACCGGCAGGCCCAGGACATCCTTCCTCCTCTGCAAAAGCTGTCTGCTCAGGGACACGGTCACCGCCACCATGGAAACACAGCATGAAGTAAGATGTCTGCGTTCAGAAACTGTGAGGGCCGATTCTGAAGTTGAGGTAATTGGAGAGGAAATGAACCCCCCCTCCCCGCCCCTGCAGAAGCCATCCTGGGCCCGGGCAGCGCCCTGCTGGCCTCCTGCTCATTATGGCCGGATGAGCCCTTTGTGCGACTTTGCGGCTCTCACAGCTCCCGAGAGGCACAAGGAAATTACCATCACAAACGGGGCTCACGGAGGTGCCAGAATGTGCCCGCTGGACCCTCTGCTTTCTGTGACCGGATCAGCTTAGGAGGGGCGAGTGCAGGGAGGGGCCTCGGCCCCCAGCACCCACTCCCAGCACAGGGGCACCTGCTCCCAGCACCCACTCCCAGCACCCGCTCCCAGCACCTGCTCCCAGCACCCACCCCCAGCACAGGGGCACCCGCTCCCAGCACCCGAGGCCTCCTGCTTGGAGTCCTGCAGAGCTGTCCCTGTCGGTCACTGTGCCCGGTGGCCAGCCTAGGGAGGCCCGTCTGCCTTCCAGATTGTCCCCATTTCTCCTTGTGTTTGAAATTACCATCTGAGATGAAATCCTTTATGTAAATGCATTGCTCTCACAAAAAAGTCTCTATCAAAAAGAAGTAATAACTCCTCAGGGGGTAAACCGCTCCCTGCTCTCCACGTGGGGCGGAGGAGGAGACAGGACACCCCTCGTCCCCCCCGGAAAACATGGGCACCCTCAGGTGCGCCTGCCCTCACCGCTCCGGGTCCAGGGTGGGGAAGGGACAAGCTGGGACATGCCCCAAGCCTGCTGGGGGGCCTGCTGGGTGCCTCCAGGGGCCATCGTTTGGGGTCCTCAGAGAACCAACCTGGGGGCGGGGGGGATAGGGGTACCTTGGTCTCTTGTCCAGCCCCCAAGTAGGCAGCAGGCCTGCCTGGACCCTCACAGCGGCTCATGTCCCTCACTTGCTCTTCCTGAACTCGGGTGCCGTCGGTTTCCCTTCCTGCAAGTCCCGTGTGGCAGCAAATGGCCAGGGTGGTCTGCCTGCACCCCCCCGCAGCACCCCCCCAGCAGCCGCCTCCCGAAGCAGCCCCCCTGCTGCGGCCCTGCAGACGTCCCCCCGCACCCCGCAGGCTGCCCCCCAGCCCCCCAGCCCCTCACTGTCCCCCTGCAGCCCCCTGCAGCTGCCCCACAGCACCCCCGCAGCCCCTCACTGCCCCCCACAGCCCCCCCTGCCCCTTGCTGCCCCCCTCAGCCCCCCGTAGCTCCCCTGCAGCCCCTCGCTGCCCCCCACAGCCCC
>CM053574.1:132488505-132503611 GCA_028646485.1 Cryptoprocta ferox | reverse complement strand
GGGAGACAAGAGCCGGGCCTGGGTGGCCGGGAAGAGAACCGGGTAGCAGAGACCCTTCCAGAAGGCTGGAAGAGGCGAGCTGAGGGCCTGTGCACTCAGCTGCTGGCCCCCCGAGGTTAGTGTGGAAGGACAGGGCCCTGTGGCGTGGGGCAGACCCGGGTCCTGGCTTCCGTGTCCCAGGGCTTGTGTCCTTCCTCAGTCAGGCACCACCAGGCTGTGTGCTTCCCTCTGGGGACTGGGGGGTGGGGGGGAGGTGAGCCCCAGGGCTGCGGCAGGTGGGGATGTGAGCCTGGCTGGTCCAGCCTCGCCCCTACTAAGCACGCTCCTCTCTCTGCTGCTCACCTCTGCACACGGCCTGAACAAGCAGTCTCTGTGCTTGCCCCCCTGAAGCCGACCAATATCCCAGGGGGTCCCCCCGAAGAGGGTCTTATGGATTGAATTGTGTCCCCTCAAAAAAGTACGTTGAGGCTGTAACTCGCAGGGCCTCAGAGTGTGAGCTTATCTGAGACGGGTCCTTGCGGAGCCATTAGGCTGAAATGAGGACACAGCCCACCCAGTGCACCTGCTGTCCCTGCCTTTGAAAGGGGACATTCGGACACAGACACGCTCCAGGGGAGCCGCACGGGGAGATGGAGCATAGGTTGGGGGGGGTAGGGAGCCCGGAGCAGATGCTCCCTGAGACCTCCCTCGGGACGGTGATTCCTGGGGTTCAGGCGTGGCTGCGGGGCTTTGTTCTGGGGGCCCCGCAACCGCAGTACAGCCAACAGGCGGGTAAGTGGGTGCATAGCGCCTGTTCACTGAGCGCTTCTAGAACAGATTTATTTCCAGGTGGGCCGGCCGTTTCTGGGCTGCCTGATTATCTTTGTTCCTTCTCTCATTTTAAAAAAATGTTTATTTTTGAGAGAGACGGGGGAGGGGAGTTCAGGGGAGGGGCAGAGAGAGAGGGAGACACAGAATCCGCAGCAGCTCCAGGCTCCGAGCTGTCAGCACAGAGCCCGACGCGGGGCTCGAACCCACGAACCACAAGATCATGACCTGAGCCGAAGTCGGACGAGCCCCCAGGCGCCCCTGCCTGATTTTCCCTTCCTGCTGTCCTGTCCAGGCAGTACTTACACAGGAAGTAGTGGGACAGCCTACAAATGCTGACGGGGGTAGCAGGGTCTCAGTGTGACATGTAGGACGACACCGGTCAGTATTCTAGCCTTTGTTTGCCCTCCCAGGGGCATAGATACTTTCTGCTCCTCTAGTTTATAAAGATTGAGGAAATGTAATCATTCAGAAACAAAACAAAGTGTAAGCTAATTAAACCATGTATTTTGAGGGGTGCCTGGGTGGCTCGGTCGATTTAGCGTCTTTTTGTCTCAGTTCAGGTCATGACCTCATGGTTCATGACATCAAGCCCCGCACTGGGCTCTGTGCTGACCGTGCAGAGCCTGCTGGGGATTCTCTCTCTCCCTCTCTCTCTGCCCCTCCCCCTCCTTGCGCTCCCTCTCTCTCAAAATAAACATTAAAAAAAACATTTCTTTTGATATTTAAGTCATATTTTGAGACTTTACAGTAGGTCTTTAAAAATTCTAATGATATTAAAACTATCTGAGATTCTCAGGACATATTTATCCTTCATTACCTTAAAACCCTTTCTCTCTCTTTGAATCTTGTAAAAACCAAGTGAATAAGAGCGTTGATGTGGATTTTCTTTTCAAATTATGATTTTGTGCAAGTAGTTTTAAAGGCTAATACATAATCTTCATAAGCAATGCATCAAGGAATCCGTATTTCTTATTAAAATTTAAACAAATAAATCAGGGGGCGCCTGGGTGGTTCAGTCGGTTGAGCATCTGACTGTTGGTTTTGGCTCAGGTCATGATCTCACAGTTTGTGAGTTTGGGCCCCACATCGGCGTCTGCGCCGAAAGCATAGAACCTGCTTGGGATTTCTCTCTCCCTCTCTCTCTCTCTGCCCCTTCCTTTCTCTCTCTCTTTCTAAAAAAATAAACATAAAAAACACAAATAAATTAGGAAAGCACCTGTCAGTGGGCCCCGAGGGTGCTGGGCACGGCAGCGCTGTGGCTCCCCGAGTGCTGGATTTCCAGTGTCTCGCCGATGGGTCAGCAGAGCCAACAAAATGCTGTGAGGAGACGCGACAGGTCACCTCCAGTAACACGCTGTGGGGCCGCAAGTGTAGTTTCTTTGGACATTGAGCAGGATTTGCTCCAGATTGGCTGCTTTTAGCCATGACACCTGCCCACCAATTATGGGGTTGGTGTCTTCAGTGTCTAAGAAATTCTTCATCTGGGTGAAAGCTGGCAGGCTCTTGATTTCTGCCGGGCTTGCTTAGGACAAGTGAGTGCCTCCCAGTGATGAGTTAGACATTTGCTATTTCAGTGTTCCTGATTTACTCCGATGAGTCCCGAAATCATAAAAGTGTACAGAGGTGAGCATTTTCCCTAGGGGAATTAATAGATTGAAAAATTTTGGGGGCCCCTGGCTGACTCAGTCAAACGTCCGACTTTGGCTCAGGTCACCATCTCGAGGTTTGTGAGTTCGAGCCCAGTGTTGGGCTCTGTGCTGACAGCTCAGAGCCTGGAACCTGCTTCGGATTCTGTCTCCCCCCCCCACCTCCCCCGTCCTTCTCCCTGCCCCCTCTCTCTCTCAAAAATAAACATTAAAAAAAATATTAGCGGTATCTCCTTAATATAGGAAAAAAGTTGAGAAATCACGTGTTCTCAACACTTTTCAATGAAAGAGGGCGTGTTAAGCTAGGACAGGACCAGGTGACGGACATGTTGTGTGGTCACATGGGCACAGGTGAGTGGGGGTGGTTACACCTACGAGCTTCATGCCAGGCCATTGTACTCAACAGCCGCCAGGGGTAGTGTGGCCCCAGGTTCAGGCCACCTGAGGCAGGTGTGGACCCAGGACAACCAACAGCAGGGCCAGAGGCCTCGGAATCAGTGGAGGCATTTACTTCCTGTTGTGTTTCCCAGAGTCTGGTGTTGGCCACTGGAGTTTGGTTGGCGACCGCGGCGGTCACCCGTTCAGCGAGTGATACTCAGCACTTGCTGAGTGGTTGCTCGGGGAAAAGCCCCCAATTTAGGACTGCACGTGGTGGAGCCCTAGGGCCTGACCTGGTCCCCCCCAGGGGTGTGGGGAGGCCGGTGAGGTGGCAACCCCAGAGCCAAACATCCCCGACCTTAGGGCTCCACTCTTGCCTCCATTATCAGGTCAGAATCCTGGGATCTGGGGCCCGGTGTCAGGTTTTGTGGGTCCGAGGTCAGTCCTCAGACAAGGCGGCCGGCGGGCGGGGGGGCAAATGGCCCCCAGAGGAGGAGGGGGCAGCGGCGGGGACCTGAGCGGGTGGGGAGCCTGCTGCCCATCCTGGCAGAGCTGGGTGTGAGCAGCAGGCGCAGGGCCCGTGTGCGAGCGCAGGCGGGATGGGGCGGGGGGGGGGGGGGCCAGCCTGCGATCCCGCGATCTGATGACGTCAAGTGTCCCGTCCGTCCTTCCTGAGAGCCAGAGCGGCACTGGGGTCTCTGCGAGCAGGCGCCGCCCCCCATTTCCGGGAGGACGCCCCACCTTCAGGCTGAGAGGTTCACTCTGCTGCTTCTGTCCCCCAGAGATTTAAGCCCAACTGCTGAGTTTTTTGTTATTTATAAAGAAAGCAAACCACACATATTTTCTTCTTTATTGCAAGCAGATTCAAGTCTCCTGCTTAGATAATCTGCAGAAAAGTCCAATATAATATTATCAAGTCATACTTTATCTACAGAAATAAAAGTTAAAAACAGTAGCATACAAAATAAACTTTACAGAAATGTAAGATTTGGTTTAATCACAATTTAATTTTTCAAAGCGGGTTAACATTACTATGTGGAGGCTGATCGGTCACCTTAAACGCACCTACGATTTCAATAATTTAAAAATAAATTCCAGTATTTATGATGATGACTATAGATACCGTTCATGTTAAATGCATTTCGAAGGTTCTCTTTTACTACGTTACATAATGAATGGACACTTAAATGGCAAATGCAGACACATCATAATTTTAAGTCAGAGACGATATGTGCATATTAAAATTCTGTATATTTTCATAAGGTAAAAAATAAAGCTATATAAACTGATCTTTAGATTTTTTTTCTGCAAAAGTAGAATCACACTTTAATAATACTTCCAACACATCTCCATTAAAGCTCTGTTTCTAGACAATATCCGGCTGATCCTCATTCCCGTTCACCCACCCTCTAGCTTAATGCATTTGCCAACTGACATTTTTCCTGTTTTTAAGTGGGAAACTTCCAAAACAAGTGGAGAAGGCAAGATGCTGCACACGGAAACGTGACACGCAGCCATTAAATAAGTGATGGGATTTCCAAGGGGACGTAAGCAGTTGCATTAGGTTTCTACCGGTCAGTGCAAATCGGAGGCGCTAGTGGTTTCAAAGAAAAATGCTGGAAAACTCCCTTTCGGCTGCACTGGACATTTGGTTGACGTGCAACAATTTGAGACTAACGAGAACAGCACGTATGAGACATTTTGGTAGTTAAAGCTGCAAAATCTCACCAGGCAAACGACAATTCTATAAACCCGTCGCTGCGGAAGCGTTTCCGGCCTCCTTCCCAGGCTCAGGCCCCCCTCCCCGGCCCCCCCAGGCTTATGTGGTCTGCCTTCGCCGCGTGGAGTCAAATGCCCAGGCTGGTCTGGGCTCTGACCAGAGCGGCGGTGAAGAGGGCGCCTTTCCCCCAGCTGCCCCAGGCAGGGGGCCGGAGATGCCCGGGGCGCAGGGGAGCCTCTCCGCCCCCGTCCTGAGGGCACAGCTGCAGGCAGGTGTCAGCGGGGGCGGCGGGGGGTGGGGGGGCTCCGACCCCCCCCCCCCAGAGCAGGAGGGGCTTATCAGGCCAGGGCGCTGCAGCGCTGTCCTTCCGCGCTCGCCTCGGGTGTCCAGCCAGGGCGCGGGGCTCGAGGTCCAAGAAGCCTGGTCTTGCCGGAGCTCCTGGCAGGGGCCCCTTCGGAGGGAGGCAGGACGCCCAGGGCCCAGGGAGCGTGTGCGTGTGCGCACTGTGCGCGCGTGTGCGCTGGCACACATGCACGCATGTGGCCCTGAGTAGATACGGAGCTGAAAGCCGGACAGAGACAGTGACGTGGTCAGGACCACACAGGTGACCTGCTCCTGGGGATGGTGTGCGGGTCCGGAACCGGATGTTGGGACCAGCGTGGGAAATTGTGAATGAATAACTCATTAACATGTGCAGTCCTGAACAAGATTTTCAAAACTAAGAAAAATGCTAGAAGTGAACGTCTTGCTTTAAGATCAGTTTAAGGCCAGTGAACACGAACTACTGTTGGTTGGTGAGAGACCGCGAGGAGTCCCACGAGCGTCCTTCCAGTGGGTTCTCCCTCGCCTCCTCTGAGGCTCTACTCCGGCCCCTTGTCTGCTTCCAGGTCTCAGGCACAGTCACCTGATAGTTCCCACACAATTTTGTAAAAGACATTTTGGAGCATGTAAGGGGTTAGGGGCTTTCATAATGAGACTTGCATTATCAGAGGTAGACGGTAACCGTCTCAATAAAGGTGGAAAGAGGATACTGAACTATCCATCAAGAAGCTTCTATTTTAAGGCCGAAGGATGGAAATCAAACAGGAAACAAAAAGCAGATAATGACAATCAACTGTGAAGAACAAGCAAGCAAAACATTGTGCTCTAAATATGCCTTCAACTGATCACTGCCACCGGAAACACTGAAAACAAACCGGTGTAGACAATAAAATCAAATCTGAAAATTCACATTCATTGGGTATTGAGACATCCAGCCAAAACTCTCACCAGAATTTAAATGTAAAGTGGCCAAAAGTTCACCAACTTAAAAAATAAAAGCTTTAAAAACATACTTTAAAAATTAGGTGTGGTATGTTAACAAATAAATGAATAAAAGAGATATAAACAGCTATGAAAATACTTCAGTGCAAAGGCAATTTTAAGATCTCTAAAAAAATACATTACAAAGAATTTGTCAACTAAACATACAGACAATCTGTCCCCTACAGGTACATCGGTACCCGCAGCAGGTTCTTAAAAACGGCTGTAAAAACGCACACACCGCCGTTCGCAGGGTCCAGGGGGCGGGACGGCCGGGGCGCCACTGCACACAGAACGTGGGGACCCGCGTGAGCGGCCCGGAAGGGGTGGCGGGGGGAGTGACAGGGGCCGGTGGGGGGATGGGCGAAGGGCGTAGCGAGAGGGCGGGGGGGCGTGGCGAGGGCGGAGGGCGTGGCAAGGTCGGGGCGGAAGGCGGGGCGACGGAGAGGGCGTGGCAAACGCGGGGCAGAAGGCGTGGCGGAGGGCGTGGCGAGGACCCTTGGGGCGGGGACCCTCTCTTGCTCTTTGTTCTTTCTCCTGGTCTTTGGTGTGGTGTTTCCACGGCACCTGAACGTATCCCAACCACCATGTGTACGCACTGAATTAATCCTCTAGTTCAAATATTTTATAGGTGAAACATCATACAAATTATGAAATCGCAACTTCCAGAAACACCTAACATCGGGCATCTCCGAAACAGACTCCGAGCTCACTCACCGAAGGCCCCGGTCCCACAGCACGGGGTCGGCGGTGGGCAAGGTGCCTGCTTGTACTTCAGCTTCTGGGTGATGCTTTTCTAAGAAGGCATCAGTTTCAACATCTCAACTTGAATCTCAGACTGAAATCTCAGTCTTCTTTGTGGACCATTAAGGCTATGTCAAAGAGGTTATTTCTAGAAACACATACCGGTGTACAGAAGTGACAGGGCCTGTCAGCGCAGCAGCCTTCCGAGGGCTCGCCCACCCAACTACCACCCTGGGCAGCAGAGAGGATGACAAAGTGGGCGTCTAACAGAAAACACGCGTTCGGTCAAGGTCTTGGTGTGGGCGGCGGCCTGGGAGGGCAATATTGCTTTTCCGGATTCAGAGGCCGTCTGTCAGGCCTGTGTTGGCCAGAAATGGATTTTGGAAGATGGACACGGTCCCTGGAGGGCACCTCGAGCGAGGACACGGAAGGGGTCTGCCCGTCACAGCCTGCGGTCTGCCCTGGGCACCTGACCACTCTGCCCCTGGACCAGGTGGGGGAAACCTCTCCCGACGAGACAGCGCGGGGAGGCTCTATTCTCGGGGGCGTGAGGGTAAGTCTCTCAGAGCTTGTACTGGGAAGGCTTACACGGACGGTATTACTTACTCTTCACACACGATACTCTGCCTTCTCCACGGGGCAGCCAGCGGATAGGAGAGACTCGAAGACGCCCTGGAACACACGGGGGATGCTAGCGGCCCCTCAAAGAAACGAACTCCAAACCAGACAGGGCCCTGAAAGCCAGCCCCACCGTGGGGGTGGGTTCGGACAGAATCAGGGCACAGGCCACGACGCTGACAGGCTGTGGGAGCACGTGGCTCGAGGGGCTGGTCCGGTGAGTTCCAGAAGCATGAGGACCAGGGGGTTCCAGACAAGGAGGCACAGAGGCAAGGCCAGCCCACCCCAGGGCAAGGCCAAGCCCCTGCGCTCAGCACGGTGGGCGGTGTGGCCGCCCCTGCTCCACGCCCGTGGCCCACCTCCACACAGTTGTCCTCCTCCGGGGGTGTCTGAGGCTGGAGGCCCCGTGCTGTGGGGATGCGGCAGGCCCTGCGCACCCTTCTTCGCGGCACAACTGAATGCCCGATGGAGGCAGTGTGAGGCCACCAGAGCCGTAAGAGGCGACAACTGCTGGCCACAAGCTCCACACTAGTCCCGCAGCCCCGGTGCCTCCTTCAGGGGTGGGGAGAGGCTCGCACGTGTGGCTCTCAGAGGTCTGGACTGGTGGCCTGTCCGCCAGTGGTCCCCCCACGGGGCGCAGGGCCAGGATGGCTGTGCAGAAGACCGGAGAGGGGAGGCCACGGCAGCGGCGCCTGTTTTGTGTGCGGGCCTGGCCAAGCAGCCCAGGGGCTGGGGCTCTGCTGACAGGCCAGGAGGGCGACTTCCGGGAGGCGGCCGTGGCCGCACACGCGTGTGCTCTGTTGGAGGAGAGAACGGACAGTGTTAGTCCCAGGACCCCCCACGAGAACCCCGCCCAGCCTGCGCTGACGCTGCCTGTGGGGCCTCCTGTTCCAGACACGGGCGGGGTGCGTGCGACCCATCTGAACGAGGCACCGAGCCGGCGTGGGGGCCGCGTCTGGCTACGAAGGGCTCCCCTGCTCGGCTCCACCGTCCGGCACTGACGATGTGTGTCAACGTGCAAAGTCTCGTCCAGAGGCCCCAGGGATCGAGACCGGTCACCCGCAAGCACGCAAACACGGCAGATTCTGACAGCCCTCGGGAGCCTGCAACCTGGCCTAGACGTCCTGAGGTCTACCGGGCAGTGGGGGAAGCAGGCCAGGAGAAACCGGTCTTGACGGAAAACCGTCCCCAGGCACATGTGCCTGTCACACCTCAAAACCTAACTCAGAGTGCTGTGTGCACGTGGCTGCCGGTAGGGCAGACGCGGCTCCACATGGCAGCTCACGGATAGCAGGAGGCCTGTGCCACACATCTGTCTGGGGCGGCTTTCAGTGCAAATCACGGAACGTTCCCTTTTTTGTCAGATATAGTCATTCCTGACGGACCTTTCAGGTGAAGCTGTTTCCACAAGGGCCGTGGAACGAGCTTCGTTCTGGCAAAAAGAACCCTGAGCACACGGGAGAGTGGCAGCTCATAAATGCACGTGAGACAACGTGGGCCTCGGCAAATGTGTATGTGGGCACAGTGCATGGCCACGTGTGGCCACCCTCAGGCAGGTCACTTACCTGGGACAGAAACACACACGTGTGCGTAAAAAGCGGGTTTTTTTTTTTCATCATGAACCTTTGTTATCAAAAATGGCAGAGCACAGCAAAACTTTGGAGGAAAACCAGAGAGTCTGGAAGGCCCACAGCACGCCCGGGAGGCGCCGGGCGGCATGGCAGACGCTGTTACCTATCCTTGGCTAGTGGCGCCTCGGCCGCGGTAAGAGGTCCTTCAGAAGTGGCCGGTCCATGCTGGGCGCGGCAGCGACCGGTGCTTTGGGTTTCACGCTCTGCTGCAAGGCGAGGAGAAACACTGAGGGGCTGTGCCCGCCCTGGAGCGCCTCCCGTCCGTGGGCACAGTCCGGCCTCGTGGCCCTCGTGGGGTCTGTTCTGCCAGCGGGCGCCGCGCCGGCACCAGCCCCTCTGTGCGCAAAGCACACATTTGTGACTGCGGGAGTCTGTGCGGGCGGGGGCCACGGGGTGGGCACAGGCTCTCGACGTGGGCGCCATCGGGGAAGGAGCAGGTCTTCCTAATGGTGCCCTTCACCAGACAGAGCCCGGGGGCCGGGCCGGGGCGGCAAGGGCCCGTGGGGGAGCCCCAGCTGGAAGGGCCAGACTGGCCGCACTCGCTCCAAAGGGGAGGCACCGAACCCCCCTGTCCCCTGCCCCTCGTCCCCAACTCCAGGCACACAGAAGAGTCCCGGCCCGAGGCCGGACCCCTGAAGGGTCCCTGCGTCATGGCACCGCAGGTCGGCACGGCCAGGCCTCCCAACGCCGGCTTTCTAGTCAAACCGTGTTAGTTTCTCGGTGACCAGAAGAAGGGACAGTAAGAGGTGGACAGATTCAGGGTCTGAGACGTGAGGACGGGAAGCACAAAGTCTTCTGGGGAGAAGGGGTGGGGTCGTTGCCCTTTGCACGGGTGGAATCATACAGAGAACACAGCCGAATACAGACAGAAATACATATATACGGGGTACATCTGTCTACACTCGACACCTGGCCCGTGTGATGTTTTTCTTTCTGTCGGAACAGATGGAAGGAAACGACTGTCCATTTGAAGCGAGGACCGGTCCAGGGTCTATTCCTCCAAAGTTTTGCAGGCGTCGGGTGGGCTCCCAGAAGCACAGGCACATGCACCTGCGTGGGTGCCAGGCTCCGTGCAGGTGTGGCTGCACCCGCGGGCCGCCCCGTGTGGCCGAGCACACTGCGGGGCGGCGAGACAGAGTCTTAACAAACGGCATCAATAGTCAAAGTATAGGTTTTTAGCACAGAGTTGGCAGGATTCAATCAATTTTGTAAGCACATCCTGTGACTTAAAATGTTCCTGGTAACTGCATTCTAAGTGTTTTCAAGTATGTCAACAGGGAGATGAAATTAGGTAATTCGTTCTAGCAAATTCTGATGGCACTAGAGTAGAAAAATTTGGATTGCTGATAATTACTAAAATTTAAAAAATATACCATCCCGTGAGTCAAAAAAGTGTTTAAAGTGTATAGAGTTGAACATCATTAAAAGGTGTTTTCCCATGAAATAAGCTGCCTTTGGACACAGTGATATGAGCATCACGAATTCTGAGGCAGAGTCAATGCAGTTTTCAGCCACACGAATAAACGGCTGAAAAACAGACCGAAAGCCATCTCTGGACGACGCTTCGGCCCTGAAACCTTGGCTCCTCACAGACAGGCTCGTGACCCTGGGTGCCGGCCACAGAGAACTCCCACGTAAGCAGCGACATAAGCCCCTACCGCCGTCGACAGCGCGGTAGAAGGCTTTGTCTAAAAATAATGAGGCTTTTAAAAATGAGTTAAAAGGCAATTTGCAAAAACACTTGACCCAAACACACCTCTCCTGGCTTCGTCCACAGTCTGAGTGGCTCAGCCCGAGTCTGGTCTTTTCCGCAATGCTCTGCGGGTCCTGAGCACACTCTAATGTGGTGGCCTCGGTTTCCCTGTCTGCAGAACAGGTCCACATGGGAGTGTGAGCGAGGAGGCCTGGCCCTTCATCCGCTGTGGACTGCGGAGAGCAGGGTGGCGCTGAGGGGACTGTGCCCACCCGGGCTCCTGGGACTTGGGAGCCAGTCCTGCCTGGCTGCTAGCGTAAGGCAGTGCACCCTGATGCCCTGGGGGGGGACCTGGTACTTCGAATGGACACCCAGAGAGACACACGGGTAAGTTCCCGGCATGGAGAGAACACAGCCTGCTCTGCACCTCAGGACACAGGTCACCCCAGGGCTTCGCGACGTGGGAGCGGACACTCCCTGGGGGGGGGGGTTGTCCGGCTCCCAGGACGGTCAGCCCTCTTCTTCCTGCGACTGCAACCCCACCATGCCGAACGACAGAAAAGCATCACCTTGTTCCGTTAGAAACTCAGACTGCTGGAGGTCTGAGAGAGCATAAAGATGGTGGACTGCTCGACAGAAAGGCACTGGTTCTTAGTCTGCAGTCCCACAGGGGCCGAGGGGCCATGCGCACCGCGAGACAGGGTGCGAGCGTTATTGAGGCAGAGAGGTTGGAGACACGGAAGGAGGAAGGGAAAAGAGAAACAAGTTAAGGCGGTTGAGCCCGTTAATCAGCCACCTCCCGCCTGCACCCCGCCGTCGCGTAAGCAAACCGCAAGCGCGTCCCCGCCCGGAGCAGAGCCGGCGGGGCAGGGCCCTCACTCCCCCCGCTGCCCCGCCGTCCTCAAGCGGTTAAGGGCGGCCGTGCCACGGAGCTCAAGGTGAAGTCGTTCGCGGTCACTCCCTCGCTCCCAAGTGCCGCCAGCGCTGACTTTACAAACACCCGGAAAGGAGGGAACCGCCAGGAACCAGGGGCGCGGGGCTCAACATCCTAAATCAGCACAAGCCTTCTTTCCAAGAAAGCTCAGCGACCCGACCCGTCCGCTCAACTGCTGGCACGGGAGGCAGGCGCGCTCCGAACCCGAGGCCTCCCAGCTCCCACCGCCGATCCTCGGCCCCTGGAGGCTGACTTTCAGATGCCTTCCCTCTGGTCCTCAAGTGTGCGAACGGCCCTACCTGCACGTCCCCCCTCACCCACACCCCCCCCACCTGCACAACCACCTGTGCTCGGCAGGGAAGACTTGAACCCTGAAGGAACCGCATACTGTGGCTTCCGCACAACCAGCAGGCCCCTCCCTGCTCCTTACGAGGTCTCTGCACCTCCATGGGCACATGACAGGGTGGGGGGGACGGGGGCGTGCCCTCCCTGAGAACTCTGAGCAGGCCAGAGTGGTTTGGGAAGCTCTGAGTGACACCTGCTGGCGTCCTACGCCAGTCTGGACATTCTGCGTGCCCCACTTCTTTCCTGAACCCACATTTCAGCTTGCCGGCCTCAATGTGAGATTGGGGAAAATAAGTGACCCTAGAAATCACCAGAACTTCCCAATATAAATGCTAACATTTTGGGCCACATTCACCATCCATAAAACTAATGCAGTTTTATCTCCAAAGTAATGATTAATTAAAAAAACTTTTTTAGATCGCCACAAAAGAATCTGTCATTTGTGTTGGCTTAATCCTCCTCTCTCAACCACTTTCCATGTCAGCTGAGCAGCTGTTTAGATCTAAACATGGGTCATCTTGAATCTCATCAGCCTCAATGTTTTAAAACCCTATATGGCGTCATGAGATTTCATTAGTAACACTTGGACCGATCACATTTCCAAACACAAACCTTTCCCTCACTCCTTACAGTGATCATGGGGCCCGTTTCCGTTTCCGGCTGGACACCTGGCGCCCCAGCACGCCGCACTGCGCCCTGCCGCACCCCGCTGGGCCCTGCTGTGCTCCACACGCCCCCAACGCCATGCTCCACTCGCCCCGCCAAGCCCCACCCTGCTGCACCCCACCCCGCCCCTCCACCAGCGGCCCATACCTGGACTCTCTCGGTGGCGCTGGGCCACAGCTGCCTGCACAGGACTTTCTTGAGAACGTCGGGGAGGAGGCTGACAGTGATGAGTAGGATGATGACCAGCCAGGCGGGGCCGCTGGACAACATCTGGATGAACACAAAGTACATCCTCTGATAACTGAGGAACGGCCTGCAGAGCCACGGACAGAAGAAAACAGCGGATTGGCAGGTCAGAGAGCATCGGGAGGACGCGGACACCGCAGCCTGTTTGCTCTGCTCGCAGAAGGGGCCCACTTGTTCCGGAGCTCTTACTGTGGTCGCCTACATGTTGGAAGCCATCTGAACTCACCGGTTGAGTGAAAATTCCTGGTGAGGGTACGGCAAGTTTGCACGGTCTCTTGCCCCCAGGCAGCGACCAAAATCTACCCTCTCAGAACTGTCATTTCTGCTTGGGCACCAAACCTCGGAGCGCTTTGCTGATTAGTGTCAGGAGCAGCCTGTCCCCCTGCCCTGTCCCTGAGGCGTGATTGCACCTGGTCAGGGAAAAGGTGAGTAAACTAGATACACTCTAATGCGACTAAGGCAAGCAACATACAGTTTTCCTCCTGGCTGAGCAATTAACTGGTAACTCACTACTTTCTAGGCCTGGACGTCGTTGCAAAAGTCACCACTGCCATAAATGTCAAAAACGTATCATTCGTCTTTGGGACTGTGAGAGCAGGCATTGTGGCTCCTGAGGATCCTGTTTTTCTAGAAGGGAACTTTCTCTTAGAGCTACAAACAGCCTAAGGACCCTTACTCATATAAAACTGACAATGCTGCTTGCCTCACGGTTAAAGGTCGCTTCCTTAGGGCTATACCTGCGGTTTTGTGTACCTTGGTCTTATGCCTCCTATGGAAAAAGTGTACGCCTAAAAAATGCCTGCCCTTCCCATAAGATAGCATGAGTGCCTGTAGCTAAGTTTTTACGACAATCATTACTACTAAGATTAGAATTGTAACTCTGCAGGATCCGTGTTCTGGAAAATTGTAAAAATTATCTATGAGAAATCATTTACTAAATACACGCTGCTCTTTCTGCTCCTTGTACCTTTCACTATAAATAAAGCTAGAGAATCAGAGCAGAGATGCCTGCCTGGTGATCAGAAACTTGAGCCTCTCTCATCTCTCTTAGGCTGACACCATCCATCCTTCAGGAAACCCTGGACCTGCTGGAGCGGGACTCTGGCACCTACACTCATCGGCAAGACCCCCGGCCTGTGTGCTGCTGACTGCTCACAAGCAGCCGGCTGTAAGAAACGGGGGAGGAGGAAGGGATTCTAGGGAGTCCTCCCACGGGGGAGGGAGTCCTGCAGCTGTGTCAGGACCAAAAAAAAAAAAAAAAAGATTTTAAAAAATCAAAATAGGTGGTTTTTCTGTTTTGCTTTGTTTTTAACTTTTTTTTAAAAAAAGTTTTTATTTATCTTTGACAGAGAGTGAGCGAGCATGAGTTAGAGAGGGGCAGAGAGAGAGAGGGAAACACAGAATGCGAAGCAGTTTCCAGGCTCTGAGCTGTCAGCACAGATCCCAACACGGGGCTCAAACCCACCAATTGTGAGATCATGACCTGAGCCAGACGCTTAACCGACTGAGCCACCCAGGCGCCCCCTGCTTTGTTTTGTTCTTGTATCTTAGAATCCTAACCTGAGCAATGGCTATTAACATGCAGAAGGCGGGGCCCCTGGTTGGGCATCACACTTTAGCTCAGGTCACGATCTCACGGTTTGTGGGTTCAAGCCCCGCATCCAGCCCTGTGCTAACAGCTCAGAGCCTGGAGCCTGCTTCGGATTCTCTGTCTCCCTCTCTCTCTGCTCCTCTCCACTCATGCTCTGTCTCTCTCTCAAAAATAAATTAACATTAAAAAATAAAACAAAAATATTTGAACATGCAGAAGGCAAGCATGGTTCTGGTTGGCAGAGCCAGTTAACTACCCAGGGCTTATGCTGTGAAAATACTGGCATCTTGTCCATGAAAATAGTATGAAATGGCTGCCTTCCCAGGCAAATCTAGAATTCAAAGAAAACATCGACATTGGGCTCCATGAGAGAACCTGGAAAGAACCAACTGTTCAGTCCTCCCAGAGGAGGGAGAAGACGACGTAGAACAGCAATGAGCCCAGATGACAAAGTGGTTTGTCCAGGTCCAGTAGTGCGTGTCCAGTGCCAACTGGAAGAAAGCAAGTGGCCGTGACCCTGACTTGGTTCCACCGTTCTTACGCCCAAGGCCCACAAGCCAGGCAGACAGACTAGGCTCTCAGGATCAAACGTGGACCAGCGCAGACCGTGAGCTGGGGGCAGCGGGGCTGGAAACCACCAGAAGCCCATCTATCTTATCTCAGCACTTGCTGTCCCGTAGATCATGCAGCGCACAGCTCTGGCCGCTAGAGGCCAGCAATGCTCAGAGAGGTGGGGGCAGGAGAGGTGGGGGGGGCATCGGTCGGCGGGGGGGGGGGGGGGG
>CM053574.1:132460104-132488405 GCA_028646485.1 Cryptoprocta ferox | reverse complement strand
GGCTCAGGTGACCAAGGGGGACTGGGGAAGCGTCGAGGAGGACGATGAGCCACGGGGCTCTGAAGGATCAGAGGGGCTCCCCCGGTAGGCTGGCTGGGAAGGACGTTCTGGGCAGAAGGGACGGCGTGACACAGCGTGCCCGTGAAGGACCAGAGCAGACGCCTGCCCCGTCGGAACGCACGCCAGCGACACAGCTGCCGGCCCCACCGCGGACTGGTGGTCCTGCGCACGATTAGCTCACAGGCCTGTGCTCGGCCCGGCAGCCACAGCGGTCTGTCTGTGAGAGCACGGGCTCTCTGTGGCCCCCGTGCTGAGCGCCGGCCCCAGGCCAGCCCCGCCGGCTCACCCGCGACGCCGGCTGTTGCTGCTGGCACAGGGGAGGCTGCAGGAGCCAGGCCCGTCGACACGCAGCCGGGGCCCCGTTCCAGGAAGCACTGAGTGCGCGTGGCCTCCTCCCTGGTTCCCGCTGCAGCAGCGACTTCTGAGAAGACTGGCCTGACCTGCCGCCCGGACCAGGTCTCGCTCGTCCCGGCCAGATCAGGAAGACTCCTCGCGTCTCCCCGGGGAGAAAGTGGACCACGGAAAGGGGGAGCACTCGGCCTCGCTCCCCCTGTGGCCCCCGGGCCCCAGCACCATGCCTCGCCACAGGACCGGTGCGCAGAAAACGCGCCCGAGCGCTGGGAGGGAGCGAGCGTGGGACGGCGAGCGCTCAGCCGGCTCGTACCAGATGATCCCTCCCCAGAGGAGGGAGAAGACGACGTAGAACAGCAGCGAGCCCCAGATGACAAAGTGGTTTATCCAGGTCCAGTAGTGCGTGTCCAGTGCCAGCTGGAAGAAAGCAAGCGGCCGTCAGTCAGGCTGTCACCTGGACACGCCGGAAGCAGCCGCGACAGCTGGGACCGCGAGCCGGAAAACAATGAGGAAAACACACAACCTGCCACCAACTTCATTTAGCCAAAATGCCCACATAAAACTGCTTGGGAAAAACAGAACCTCGGGCCTCCAGAGAGAAGGAAGGTGACCGCGGCCCATATCCCAGGGCACCTGCGCCGCCCGAGTGTTTCTCAAACGGGGAGGTCTCAGTGGCAGTCACCGTGGTGTCGTCACTACTAAGGAGCTCACGGGTGGACTGAGTGCCACTCCAAGACTCGGGCGGATGGCAAGAGGTCGGTCAGAAGGGTACCGTGCACCGAGTCTGGCTTCACGTGGGGCAACTGGTGGCTCCACCCATTAGGTGTCCGACTCTTGATTTCGTCTCAGGCCGTGCGTGATCTCATGGTTGTGGGATCGAGCCCCACAACAGGCTCTGTGCTGACCACCTGGAGCCTGCTTGGGGTTCTCTGTCTCCCTCTCTCTGCCCCACCCCTGCTCACGAGCACACACACACACGCTCACACTCTCTCAAAATAAACTTTAAAAACAGAATACAGCTTGACTTTAAAAAGAGCTGAGTTTTCTACAACACAATTTGTTTTACATATATTTTTTTAAGTATTTATTTTTGAGATAGAGCACAGAACAGGGAGGAGCAGAGAGACAGAGAGGGAAAGAGAATCCCAAGCAGGCTCCGCACTGTCAGCACAGAGCCTGACACGGGGCTCCATCCCACCGACCGTCAGATCATGACCTGAGCCCAAGTTGGAGGCTTAGCCGACGGAGCCGCCCAGGCGCCCCAACATGTTAACTTGTTTTAAAGTAGACTTTAATTATAGCAGGGGTGGGGCTGCTTATCACTGAAAAGAATTCTACTCCTTTTATAAAGAAAAGGCTCATTCCCTCATTTACCTCCGGTAGAATTCTGGAAGCTTGCATGCTGGGTGGGCCCCTGTGCTGCTGTGCACTTGACTTATTTAAATGACAGACATCACCCCTGAGCATCCCCAGAGCTCCCCTGGGCTGTGTGCACGCCCACCCCCCGCCTGGGCCGAGGGCACAGCCCCTCCCCCCCCCCCGCCTGGGCCGAGGGCACAGCTTGGGCGCGGGTGGCCGCAGGTGGGGTGGCGCGTTCT
The DNA here is from genome assembly GCA_028646485.1 of Cryptoprocta ferox. Taxonomy (NCBI): domain Eukaryota; kingdom Metazoa; phylum Chordata; class Mammalia; order Carnivora; family Eupleridae; genus Cryptoprocta; species Cryptoprocta ferox. The sequence goes on along the minus strand of CM053574.1, from coordinate 132,486,396 downwards.
GGCGGAGCCCACTGTGGCTGGAGAAGGCACGTCGGTGGCGAGAACTCACCTTTAGTGTGACCGTAAACACCATCACAGTGAACACCAGCGTCCCGAAGGTCCAGTTCCCAAATATCTGCGGGGAGAGCAGTCCACACAGCGTCCAGTCAGCACACACGGTGCCCCTGCACAGCCAGGAGTGGGCGACCACACACCGCGCCGCTCTGGCGCGCCAACCCGCGACCCAAGGCTACCGGGACTCTGTCACTCTGGGCACGGCCCCCCGCCCTCGGCCCCTCGGCGGAGCGCCGACACCGGTCCCCGCACGGCAAACGCGGACCAGAAGACACGGGAGCTGCGCGGGGAGGGGGCGCGCGCGGGGTCTTCCGCCCGGCACGTGGAAGGCGCGCCCCCGGGACCTGACTCGCCCCCCGCCCCCGCCCCCGCCCCCGGAAGGGCTTGCTGGGGAGGCGGCCGCGCGCACGGGGTTTCCCCGGGAAGTCGCAGGGGAGGGACAAGGGCAGACAGACAGGACAGAGCCGCACAGACGCCCCGGGTGGCCGCAGGCACAGACGCGCCCGCGGCCCCGGGAGCGGCGCCGGCCCGGCTTCCCGCCCCCCGAGACCCCGCGACACGCAGCCGAGCCGCCTGTGGGGGAGCACAGGGTCAGGTCACGGCAACGACACATTTCTCAGCCACAGACACGGACACAGACACCGACTACCGACTGCCCAAGCCTCCCCTCAGGGAAAGACCAGGCCGGTGGAGGTTTGCGGGCGCGGGGGTGAGCCGCCACCGCCCACGATCGGCGCCTCCCGACCCTGTGCCCTGAGCGTCTCCGAGAACGTTCCCTGTGCGTCTAAGAGGAAACGGCTTCGTTTCACGAAGAACTAAAACGCGGGGGTTCAAACAGCCTTCTGTCCTTCGACCTCAGAACCGGCCCCCCCCCCCCGACGGTGCGGCCGAGCGCGCGGGCCACCCTCGTGCTGCGATCAGCGAGGTGGGGCCGCTGGCAGGACCTGGGGACAGACCTCCCGCAGGCCTCCACCGACCGTCCCTGTACGCTCCAGTCCCCGCCGGGACGCACGCGGCGCTCAGGCGGGGCTCTTGCCGGGGGCTGCGGACGCCACCTGCGGGGGGCGGGGGAGCCACCGGAGTCCGGGTCGGGCCAGGGGTCCGCCAGCTGCCCAGGGCGGCCCCACGGCCGGGAACGCCCAGGCCCCAAGAGGCAATAGCGCCCAGGTGAGGAACTCTGACCGGAGAGAGCGGCCTCGCCCAGGCTTCACTTCCGGGCCAGCAAACACTTTAAACTCTGAGACGGGTCACAGCTTGGCAGCCGCCTACGTGCCCGGTTTTCACTGGAAGCCCACGTTTGCCGACGAACGGGAGGGCGACCTGCGGCGGCCTGGCACCGTGTGTGCCCCCTCCCCCGCGGGACCGGGCAGGTGGGCCGCCTCCGCTTCCCGACACCCCGACACCGGGCCCCACGCCGGCCAGCCCCGCTCGGAGGCAAGCAGGGACCTCTCTGAGGAGCGTCCGCCAAGGCCAAGGCGCGAGCGTGACCCGGGGGGCGGGGCCTCGCCGAGCGGGACCCGGGGGGCGGGGCCTCGCCGAGCGGGACCCGGGGGGCGGGGCCTCGCCGTGTGTGGCCCGGGGGGCGGAGCTTCGCTGAGCGTGAGCCTGCCCCGCGGGGGCGGGGCCTCGCCGAGAGCCACCGCAGCCCAGGATGACACGTCGGGGCTCCCGAAGCCTCGGGCGCTCACACGCGCGGGGCTCAGCTGTAATTCTACCGGCAAAGAGCAACAACACACAACATCCCGACTCCAGGACAAGGGGTTTTGGCTGGGAGCCCCGGCAGCGAAGACAGCCGGCTCTGCAGTCCCTGTGCCCCGGGCGGGCAGCCTGGGCCTCACGGGCGAACACCCTCCCGAGGTCCCTCCTCGCCGCAGGTGCGAGCCCGACTGCCAACAGTGCATCTACTACCGAAGTCAGTTTATGTGGACCGTGGGGTGGGGGCTGGGAAGGCCCAGAAGGACATGGGTCCCGGACGTGAAAGGGTGTCCTGGGGGCGTGTCTCCTCAGTGCCTGGTCCGCCCCCCACCCGCAGTGACTTCCTGACAGCGCACTCTCCCTCCCTCCAGCCCCGCTGGGAGGGCATGGAACACCCAGGCGGCGCCTCAGAGCCTCCGAGGCCCTAGGTCCTCCCACGCCCTCTGGCCTCTGAGGAGCGTCTCGTGGTGGAATGTTCTGCTCAGAAAAGCCCTTAAATCAGGGCTGACTTAATTCTTCTGCGAAAAAATATCCACAACAAACAGAGCTGTGTTTTCTCAAGGCCACGGTCATAAACACATCGTCCACACTCCTGCTTCTGGCCCGGGCGCGAGGCATTGCTCCCTGACTTGTGGCACAAGGCGCTCCAGCCGCGGGGCTCGTCTGAGAGCGGCCTGGGGCTCAGCAGGAAGGAGTTAATTACCCGTCAGTGTTCCCGCTTGTGGGACCGGGAGCGGAAATGATTTCAGTAGAAAACGCTCCACAAGTGAACTTTTTAAAAAAAGTTATTGATGATTGTTCCCTCCATACTACACGTGATCTATAAACGTTCCCACAGAATGATGCAGCCCTTACAGTAGGGTCCTCACCTACCAACAACCAGTGGAGGGGGGCCACGAGATGAGTTCTGGCCACGGAGGGTGGCCGGCCAGACATGCGCGTTACCATCGCCAGACCTGCTGCCCAAGAACCAAGGGAATCACCAGTCACCAGACACGGCCCCTCGCTGCACGTGGGTTGTTCGGGTTCGTCCGAATCACTACAGAACCAGGCGATACGTGGGCCCGTCCGGTGCCGTGGGAGGGTTAACCCTCTCACTGCCAAAGCAACCAGAGTTTAAGAAAGCCATCTCAGTGCCAAAGGCTTCACCTGGAGGGTCCAGAAGGTAGCAGCAGGGGTTTAACCTTGGCCTTGTGCTTGCGCGCAGTGGCCTTGGGCCGTCCCAGCTCCTCCTCCTCCTCGAGATGCGGGATGGGGATGTGCGCCCTGGGCCCCTCGCAGAGTCCCCACCCGTGACTGAGGGCGCCGTGGCTATTCCACGGTGGGCTCACCGCTCCGGTCCTACACAGGGCCCTGGAACTGCAGATTGAGATCTTCACCCTCTCAAATGGGTAACTGAACAGACACCCCCTGTCACAGACCCCGTCCGGCACCACCCGCCCGCGAGCCGGTTCCCGGTATCACCAGGCTTCTGAGCGGCTTTTCGAATGACAAGACGCACAACCTTGGTCCTGACGGGCCGGCCAGGGCGGCGAGGGCGGCCCCGGGAGCTCGGAGCCGGCGAGGGGCAGGCGAGGCGCGTGCCGCGCTGCTCCGGGACGGAGTCTGACGAGCAGGACGGGGCGCTAACGGCTGAGCGAAGGCGTGCATACAGGTCGGGGGGGAATGCAGGGGTGCTGCGGGAAAGCACCGGCCTGGAAGTCAGCTTCCAGGCTCTGTGGGGCGTCGAGGCCCCCGAGGAGACAGGCACCGCGGGACTGACCCACGGCCACACAAGCCGCTGCCGGAGGGGGGTCTGGTTCGAAGCATCAGGGCTCAGGGATTTGAGCACGAGGAAGAGACACTGCCCAGGCCTCCCCAGGGACCTGCAGCTCCAGGCCACGCCCATCAGCCAGCACGACACTCCCAGGGGGCCCGGGCCACACACGTCGTGTGTGTCCGTCATCCCCTGAAACCGCTCTGCCCAGGGGGCACCTATCACTCTAAGTCCCTTCAAGAAGAAGGTAGCCTGGGGCAGCACAAACAAAATAATGCCTAAGTCTTGCAAAAACACCCTGGGTGCTTGTGGGTGTGTGTGACTCGGTCTGTCTGATCTCCAGCTCCCTCCCTGTTAACGCCAAGCAAACGCAAGTGGCACTGGGTGAGGGGCCTTCGCGCAGGACCAACAGGCCACCTCGGTCCCAGCATCTCTGAGTTCTTCCTAAGATACGCACACGACGCTTCCTTAGGGCGCAGCCTGTGAGAAGCCTTGCAGAGACCCCAGGGAGGGAGGAAGGCTCTGTAACTACGCTGTGGCCCGGTGACGTCCAGGAGTTATTCAAGTCAACTGACACAAAGAACAAATTCTAGAAAAGTATGAAGTTCAGAAAAGCGAAATAAGACATTAAAAAATTTTTCAAGATCAATTTAGTAAAAGTTGATCTGAGTTATGACCAGAGGGAACAAGAAGACAGGAACAGATCAGTCACCGTGGGCACGGCGAGCAGGGAGGGTGCACTCCTGCAGGAACGAGACAGAAACAAGGCGGGGAAGAGGCGGGTACTCAACTGAGGGGCGTCTGCCGGGGACACCAGTGCTGGGGTCAGTGTGGCCGCCAGACCCGGGAGGCGCTACGGAGGGGATGACCCTGAGGTGCACCCGTGCACCCCCGCGCGCCCCCCGCATGTCCCCGAGGCCTAGGTCTGCCGCACTCACAGCAACGTCCCCACCGGGCCTCCCGCGCCTGGGACGGCACCTCGCACTTACGGGAAGGTCAGGCATACGAAATCAACTTAAAGAGCATCACCGAGTCCGCCGGCAGCCATGACAGAGAACCCCCCGGAAGAAACACCACGTACAAAGGACCAAATGCAGACACACCGGCCTGACGCGGCCCCAGCCCAACTGGAAGCCAGCAGCAGCGGACACTGTTTCTACCGACACAGCACACAGAGGAAGTCACATTTGAAAATATTTCGAGAAATATTTTATTTTTAGTGCACTCCAAAACATACAGACAAACCCGCAGTTTCTTACCATGTGTGTGCTGGTGGTCATTATCTGAGAGTGGGGAGGGAAGCGAGTGGCAGAAAGAAAAAAAGCAAAGATACCAATAAAACAACCCCCAGAGATGATGCGAACACCCAGGGCTGAGCGTCAACAGAGAATGCTAGCGCGTCACCGCGAGGGGGACAGGTCCTTGCGGTGCGCACGTGGGAAAACACACTACACCGTGTCAAATACGGAATTAATTCCCGCAGGAAATCAGCGCTGCCCGAATGACCGAATTAAGGACTAATCCATAGCTAAAGGGACATGCGGGTTACACCGGGTCTAAGTCTTGGGGTGGGGGTGGGGGTCCTGCAGGGGCAGAGCTGTGCAGAGCTCAGCATCGCCTGACACACCACGAGCCCCGGAGGACTTGGTGGCTGGGTGCCCGGACACCGCGAGCCCCGCCGGCTACACTGACCCGTGCCCATGCTCCAGTCCCGAGCGGCCGGCAAGACGGCTCTGTGCTCACCTGCCCGTTGCTGGTCACTGTTGTGTTTTCAAACATGAAGTAAGCACCAAAGAAAAATACCAGAGCGTCGAACACTCCCAGGAAGGTCCAGTAAATGAACGCACGCCAGCGGAGGAGAGCGTTCTTGGCGATATCTCTGCGTGGGGAAAGAGGAGAGCGCGTTTCATGAGAACCAGACTCACACAGTGGCCGGGCCACCCTGGGCTCTGTAGTGACCATCTGTCCAGGAAGGCCCCCCTATGTCACCGGACAGTCGCAGGCTGCACAGCCACCTGGCTCAGCCAAGCTATGAAACTGGGTCATGGAGACGCGGGCGCAGTGCCCAGGGTCCGGTCTGGCCGTGGCCACCCCGCCTGTGCGGGTCTATCCCCGTTTCTGCCCGACGCCCTCTGCACCTTCACGGGGGCTGGGCACAGGCTCTGATCTCCCACAGCCTTCTGGGTGGGGCCTGGGGGGCCTCTCCTCCCAGCTGCTGCCACCGCATGTGTCCTGAGTCACATGCTTCATGCCCTCCGGCCACCTGCTGCACATCCCTTGTCCCCTCGCCCGATGCCACGCCTGGTCCGGAGAGGGCTTGGGGCAGCTACAGCCCGAGACTGCTGTACCGGGAACCGCGTCAAGGCTCAGTGAACGGAGCAAACACACTGAGGTGGCATGGGACCACCCGGACAGTGGCCCCGTGTGACCCGACGTGAATGACATTCGGTTTCCTCTCTTCTGGTGGATGCTGACGTGTCTAAGAGCAGAGAGATGCTCACACTCTGCTCGTGAATGGGAAGGACCCAGGACACAAGGCCACACGTGTTCCCACATCACACGGGCTGCGGGCCTCAAGTCTGTGGCACACTTCCTGGTGTGTCTCTTACACCTCTTAGGTCCTGAGAGACCGGCTGCAGGGTCCCTCCGGATGCCAATCTCAGCTCTTCTGTTCCCTCAGATGTCCTCCTCTACCACGACACGCGTATGTGAGCTCCACACTTGCGCAAGGCCATGGCCATGGTCATGAGCTGGGGCTCTGATGCTTCAAGACCCCGCACCGCAGCCGACACTGTGATGAAGGCCAAGAGGCTGGCAGGCAGTCTTGACTGTGCGGGCACAGGAGCCACACGCATGTGCATGCTCACAGACGTGCTCACACCCACGGAAGCACACGAACCTGGGGCAGCGGGTAAGATGCTGGATGGTGCTGGTGCCCAGGGCTTTGACCCTCTGTGACATGCGGTCAGACTTTAACCTCCGGGGAAAGCGGACACCCGCTTTCAGACTCTGAGTGTTCTCAAAACTACATGTGGAGCTAAAATGATCTCATAGAAGAAGTTTAATGTAAAAAACCACAAAAAACACAAACACTGACTCTGCCACCAATCTTGGGGTACAGCTCGAAAAAAGAAGAAAAATATCTTTTCCTTGTTATTAAAAAATACTTTTAGCAAAAAAGAGTGCTCTGAGATCAAATCTGTTAACTTTTCTTTTTATCTCACTGAACAGAACACATTTGGGTTTAAAAAAAATTTTTTTTTAGTGTTTATTTGTTTTTGAGAGACAGAGCACAAGCAGGGGAGGGGCAGAGAGAGAGGGAGACACAGAATCCGGAGCAGGCTCCAAGCTCTGAGCTGTCAGCACAGAGCCCGATGCGGGGCTCGAACCCACGAACCGTGAGATCATGACCTGAGCCGAAGTCGGACGCTCAACTGACTGAGCCCCCCGGGCGCCCCTGAACATATCTGGTTTTTAAAGGATAATTTAGGCTATAAATGCACTGGGGTCACAAGAGAAAAGAAAGTCTTATCCTGGCTCCTTCCGGAACTGCCGAGAAGCAGGTGAGATACAAACTGACTACGCACATTTCAAATGCGAAATGAACCCTCTACCTAAACCTGAAGCACATTCACGTCAGTTAGGACGCTTCCTCCGGGCAGGATCTCTGGTGCAGCAAGGGCACCTGCCGAGGTTGGTGGCCGAATCCTCCCGGGGGGGAGTGTGGGGGGATCCCGTGGGCCGGAAGCGCCGTGCTCTGCGGCCCCCGCCGCGGGGCTCCTACCTGTACAGCGAAGGCTCTCTTCGGAGCGTGTCCACGCTGACGTGCTGCTCCATGAGGCTGTACAGGAGAATCGGGAGGGACGTAAAGCTGATGTTGTACAGGGTCAGGTAGGCAGTGTCGTACAAAGTCTGCGGGAAGGTCAAGGTCACATTGAAAGCAGCGCCCTGGGTGTCTCGACAGACTTTTCCCATTTTCTCAATTTGCGAACACCCAGAGACACGAGTGTTCTAGAGTGCACACAGAGCCTTGCTTCTGCAGCTACAGACAGCAGGACGTGTTCCAGTCCCTCCTGATGACGACCATTGTGTTAAAACCACGGCCGACTGGGGCCCGGCTGTGACCCGCCCCACTCGGCCACTGCAAGCTTGCAACACAAAGATGTTGCTTAACAGCTGGCAGTTTTGATGGCCGTCCTCAAGCTTCAGTCCTCCCTGTCCCAGCCCCTCCAGGTGGACACTGTAAGTGATGGAAAGGGGGCGCCCGAGGGGCCGCTGCTCTCCTTGGTCGGGCGAGAGGCCTCTGGCCGGCACACCTGAGGGTGCAGATGCCGCTGGTGGGGCGGCCGGGACAGGGTCTCAGATGCCGCCTCTGTCCTCTCAGTCAGGGCAGAAAGTCCGCCATGGCTCTTGTGAGGCACGGGCAGGGCCATCGCTGGCAGGCCTGCAGCAGCCACCAGGCCACCATGGCTCCTGCTCCCCCTCTGCGGCCTGCTCCCCACCCCCCCACCCCGTGCAGCCTGCTCCCCCTGCGGCCTGCTCCCCACCCCTCCCCGTGCAGCCTGCTCCCCCGCTGCGGGCTGCTCCCCCCCTGTGCAGCCTGCTCCCCCGCTGCGGGCTGCTCCCCCAGCAGCCTGTTCCCCCTACAGTCTGCTCCCCACCACGGCCCCCTCCCCCTGCAGCCACCCACATGGGAAGGGAGGTCAGGCCTGTCCTCGGACAGGAGGACTCACCTGTTGTGAAAACCCACAGAAGAACTGGTATAAAAACTGAGGGAAAATGAAGCAGACGTTCTGAAAGGGAAGCCACGCTGGTTAGTGCAGCAGCAGCCGCGAGAGGCCCCCTCCCCCAAGCCGTCCACGGAGCGCGCCGTCCCTGCAGGCAGTGACCCAAAGCGTCCTGTGCTCTCACAAGAGGGGTGACGGCACAAAGCACACGTTCTGGTCCCTCCGAGAACAGAAATGTAAGGGGGAACTGGTCGCAGAGGAATGAGCAAGCAACGTGGGTGTGAGTAGGACCAGGACCGGGTCCAAGTACAGGGCGGAGGACTCATGGAAGGACGTCCTCCCCGCGGTCCCTTCAAATGCACGTTACTGGTTCCACGCTCGATGGGTGCGCGCAGGCCAGTGCCCGCTTCCTCCTTAGCCGCAGGGTCAGCGCCTCCCTGTCTGACGGTCCCCGTGGTCCCTGCGGCACCTGATGGCCGCGCACTGCCCCATGTGTGTGACCCGGCGCGGGGGCCCTTCCTACCTTGTAGAAGAAGTACTGCACGAGCTCGGAGATTCTGATGTAATAAAAATGCCCGTGAACAAGCAACATCTTCTTCAAGTGCTTAAACTTCGGGATGGCGTAGTCACTGTTCCTTGCGGCCTGGCGGCCTTCCTTCCCAATGACGCCTATGAGAGAAAACGCTATCTCAGCACTGTGACAGGAGACAGCACGGAGCGACAAGGTGCGAGCAAATGCAGGCCAGGAGCCGCCCCGCAGACGCGACGCCCCGTGCCTGAGCCCCGTCCCTCCTGCAGCCCCTCCTGCCTCGCTGGGCAGCGGCGGCCTCGGCGGCCAGGTGTGTGGGGCTCTGGGACGCGGGCGGCTCACCTATGCCCACGTGGGCCTCCAGGATCATGCTGACGTCATTGGCGCCGTCTCCGATGGCTAAAGTGATAGGGTGCTCTTTTGAAAGTTTGATTAATTTAACAATCTGGAAAACAAACAGAGGCAGAATTTATCTTCTGTTTTCTGTGTGTGCAGTCTGTTCACGAACTCGGCAGAAATAACACACATGTAAAGTTAGATAAGGAGAATGGAGCGGTGATCTGGTTCGAGTGCACTCAGTAGTTCAATCTGTTTTCTCCACAGAGGATGGAATCCCTTTTGTGTTGCGCAAAACTAAGTAAAGACGAGGCAGGTGAAGTGTGGTTACGACGAAATAACATGGAAAAGGCTGAAGACGGAAACAGGAAGTAAACCCAGTCATTCCCGGTTTCTCCTACACGTGCAGATTTAAACATATGGAATGCAATAAACTTGTAGGAAAAACCTGAAGGTCACATCCTGTCGATGATACGGCTGTTCCCAGGTATCTGGTATCCAGCATCAATTTCTTACAAATAAGCTGCTTCTAATGCTATTTTAATTGTCAAAATTTCATGTGTGCAAATTCAATCTGACAATTCAACACAATAATTTCAAGCGTGCAGTCCAGTTTTCTGTAATTTTTCTCTCATTTACGTGTCTCAGAGCAGCTGTTCAATGAGGAGCAACATGTGGACTGCTTTCCATTTCGACAGAAGAGTGAAACACTCATCTGCTCAAACACTGGTGAAAGTCAGGGGAAAACGTACAAAAAAAGACCATGTAACATGAAGATCAAACAAAGTCTTTGGTTGCTCTTCTGGACGTCAGGACACGAGGTCGGACACAGAAGTCAGGGGGCAAGCGGGTGTCTGCCTGCAAGGCCCATGGCTGCGTTCCTGGTGTCGGCCTGTGTTGCGGCGCCCTCGGGCGGGGACATCCTGTGCACCTCCAGAGGCTCCCCCACCCGACAGGCCAGCGGGATGCTGAACGCGCTGGAAACGCCCTCTCTGCCTGTGGTTTTCAGGGTTTACCGTCACCCCTGGGCCGGTCTGAGAAGTTGATGACTTCTTTCACGAACAGTTGAAGAGAAACTGGTCCCGTGGCTCTAAAACGTGGCTCAATGAAGTGACAGCTGCTATAGGTTTACTGACAGTAGAGAGACCCCCACGTTCACGGAGGATCCCGCGACGCTTTACAAAATGCTGACAACAAACATGTCAGGTGTGTGTCTCCAACAGACTAGAGGCCACGTGTGGACTTCCAGTCTCCAAACACACCCTTGCAGGCAAGCTGCTCAAGGCCGTGTGTCTCCGCACGTCTCTGTAAACTTCGTGTGACCTCGCTCATCTGACAGAATCACCCTGTGTCTGTAACTGTGACCCGGCAGGTGTGTAAAGATGCGTCCTTCCTACAGATTCTCATAAATGACGTTGCGTCTATGACACGGTTTTGTTCCACAAGAGAAGTCAGACTGGCCTGCTTGCCGGCCTCCAGCGAGAGGGGAGGTTCAGCCCACTCATACTCCCCACGAGCGAAGGAAGAGCCAGGTTTTAAATTTCTACCATTTGTGCTTCTAGTTTAGAACGGTGTTGCCCGTTGGATTTAAAAACAAATCAGACGGGCGCCCAGGTGGCTCAGTCGGTTGAGTGTCCAACTTTGGCTCAGGTTATGATCTCGCGGTCTGTGGGTTCAAGGCCTGCATCGGGCTCTGTGCTGACAGCTTGGAGCCTGCTTCAGATTCTGTGTCTCCCACTCCCTCCCCCACTCATTTTCTCTGTCTCTCAAAAATAAACATTAAAAAAAATTTTTTTTAAACCCCCAACAAATCAGAGCTGGCGGGAACCAGCGGCTCCCGGTGTTGCCCCTCACCCCTCCCTCCCGCGGCTGGCGGGGCCGCACCTGGGCCTTCTGCAGGGGCGCCATGCGGCAGCAGAGCACAGCGCTGCAGTTCCGGCAGATCTCGAGGAAGAGCTCCCGGTAGTTCCCACAGCTGCCGTCCTCCCTGGGCTTCATGATCAGAGACAGCGCGGCTCCGTCGATGATGAGACCGTAGTCCTGCATGTCCGCCGAAAGTCTGTTTAATCACACAAACCAGGGACGTGACTCAGTAGCTAAGTCCGCAGATTCTACAGGCCCACGCCACTTTCCCGGATATCTACAGATGCTATAAACTGATGATCAAGGGGTTAAGAAAGCGGTAATCCGGTTTTATCAACAGGCTCTAGAGTACCGGACACGAGGCCCCTGAGCGCGTTTTAAAGTTGGGTTTTAATGAAACATCCTCGCGCCCCCGAGGCCAAGCAAACACCCAGTTCTAACTGTGGTTTCACATGCCCGGTCCAGCGCTTTTCCACAACAGATGGAGAGCGCGCATCCCGTGGCCGGCACAGGCCAGTCGCTATCCCCGAAGCCCCGGCCACGGCGGCGGGGCCGCGGCCTCACAGCTGACCTCTCCGGGCATCCTGTCTGGAGGACTGGGCTTGGGAGGAGCACGGTCAGAATGGGTTACGAGCACACCCCCGGTCCCCCAGAGGGTCCCGCACACCAGGTGGAGGGAAACATCTTTGCTCTGCTTCCAAACGATTAGACATTTGCACGTGACGAGAGAGCTTTACTACGTTAATGACAACCTAACAGGAACCGAATGCACCCTGACCGCAGATCATGGGTGTGACACCAGCAAGCACAGTGGGGTCAGACGTGGATAAGCTGCTGAACATCCTAGGAAAAAACAACTCTTGGGGCGTATCCTGTAGTGTTTTATCAGACAAGCATTGTTAGTATTTCTCTCTTCGCTCCCGCAGATGCCCGAGGAATCCACATCACAGCCCCGAGGGCCTCACAGGCCGACGAGAACCATCCCTCCCCAGGGGTTGACAATCCATCAGGCGTGAACACACACACTCACACACTCACAATCCCAGACACACACACATACTCACAGACATGCTCACAGACACATACAGATACAGAGACACACATATACCACACACATTCACACACACAGACACACACTCACACAGAGACACAAAGACAGACTCAGACACACTCAAAGATTCACACATGGACACACACAGACACAAAGATACACAGACACACACACATGGACACACACATAGATGCACATTCAGACTTGGATACGCACACATGCACACTCACAGATAGAGACACACATGCACCACACATACTCACACACTCACAGAGACACACAGACACCCAAAGACACAAACTCAGACACACATACTCTGTCACACACATGGACACGTACAGACACAAAGACACACACAGAGACATACACACAGACGCACACTCACAGACACACGTCTTCTGCAGAAAGACACATCACAGTTACTATGAAGCGCTAGCTCTGGCCTTGTCGCACCGTTCACGGTGACCACGCGGACGCGGCGACGCGGTGCGCAGGGGCGCTGAGGCCGGGCCCTGCTCGCGGAGAGTTGGGGCACCACCTACCCTGAGAAGTTGTCCCTGGTTAAGCTCCCGCTGTGGCGCAGGACGGTCTTGCTCAGCTCAAACAGGACGTCGTGCAGATTCTGCTCCTCGATTTTCTTGGTGGTGAGCTCGAGCAGCTGCGTGTTCCTCCGAAACAGCTTGCAGGCGTAGCACGTGGCGGCCGCCGTCTCCATCTTGTCCCCAGTGAGGACCCAGACTTTGATGCCTGCCTTCTGCAGAGCCTCGATGGTGTCGGCGGCTTTCTCCTGGAGCCTGAGCAAAGGTGACACACACGACCGTGTGGGGGACAAAGGCAAATCAAGGCAAAGAATTTCAGACCCGTGACCCGTGAAGCTGTTTTTGTCCCCCCGAAACTAAGAAGCGCCACGCCGCTAGCTCGTGATCTTACCAGGAAGGACCAGGAACAGATGTTATAATGACGAACCTTTCCCCAGGAGAGCGCTTCCTAGCTCCCAACAGACAAACACGCACGCCGTGGCAAGGAAACGCCCATCGTGCGTACCCCGCATCTGGTCAGCTGGCGGCGCCCTGCCTCGCTGGGACTCCCGGCTCGAAGGGGGGTTAGTCAATTACAAGAAGGACCATGACCGCCAACAAAGTCTTGACCAAGGAAAAACGGGGTCCGGAAAAGAGGTGGCCGGTAAGTGTCACGGTCTTTTCCTTTGGCGTGAACTTGGAATTCCGCCAGTGCCCATGCTGGAGCCTCTAACCAACGTGGCATACCGAGAGCGCCAGCGGGGATCCTTCGTGATTAGCCCCGTTCTACGCGCAAACCCAGAGCTTGCGGGGCTTACACATGGGCACGAGGCTGTGCGGCTCTGACCACATCGGTCACGGTCCTGCTGGGCCTGGGGGCCTGGTTTCAAAGCCACGTCTGCCTCACTTGGGCCCTGCCAGTCTTCCCAGATGTTAGAGTCTGGGCTTTTGACAGGCATGTGATAGGCGTGCGGTGACTCTGTCCGGGACTGGATGAGAGAACGGACAGGACCCTAACCAGAGGGACCCAATTACACTGGGGGTGAGCTTCCTCCAACCTCAGCGTCCCAGAGACCAGAGGAAGCATCTCTAATTTCTTCGGTTTTCTGAAAATGGAAACTGAGACCCAGAGTGGTCGGTCAGGGGTTTTAGGGAAATGATTTGTAACCGAGTATCATCACTTTGAAGCCACTGGCGCCCACGTGCCCCCAGGCACCTACTCTGTTTTCCAGGTCCCGACTCCCTGCAGAGTTGATCTGCTCCCTGGACCCTCAGGAGGCGCTGCAGACGAGGCTCCCCCATCCAGACCCTCCTGTCCCTGCACCCCCCGTCCTGAGCACAAGCCACATTTCCTGTGTTGGTGCCTGAGGCCCCGGTCTGGCCCGAGTCAGGGGAGGACTCACAGACACAAAATCGAAGCCAAGCACGTCCCCCAACACCCTGTCGAGACTGGGAAGTCACCGAGTGCTTGCTGAAGACACTGGAAAATGTTGGTTTCCAGTAAGGACTTAAATTTGGGGCCCATTTACACTGTAAAGACTTTGAAACTTTATGGGACATAAACTTCCAGAAAATGCCCTCAAAGTTTCTGCCGCATCCTGTAAATGCCACTTTCTCAAGTCACAACAGCGACAGCCTCAGCCTCATCACAGGACGGTGGCGGACCAGAAGGCCTTTCTTCTGAGTACAGGAAAATATGTGGTTGGCAACCTTTCCACTTATCAGCAGTGGTTTTGCAATATTCGACTTCCCTTTTAAATTTCTTCAATGAGAAATGACAAATACACTGAGTTCATTAAGATCTAAAATGTGACACTTGGGGGCGCCTGGCGGCTCAGTCAGTAAGCGTCCGACTTCGACTCAGGTCACGATCTCATAGCTCATGAGTTCGAGCCCCACGTCAGACTCTGTACTGACAGCTCGGAGCCTGGAGCTGCTTCAAATTCTTGTCTCCCTCTCTCTCTACCCCTCCCCCACTCATGCTCTCTCTTTCTCTCCCAAAAATAAATAAACATTAATTTTTTTAAATATGACACTTGAACTTAGAAAGGACTAGTGACAAATTTAGGAAGACTAGTGACAAATTTAGGAAGACAGTTACTGATTGATTCTACTGAAAAATTTAAAAATGACCTTCTCTCTTGACTGTCCCTGACACAATGTGAAAATGCCAACTGGTCCCTGTGGCAAAGTATGAATTTCAGGGTCCTTATTCATATAATACAACATGGTCCAGCCACGACCTCCCAGTGACACCACCCCAAGGCCTGCCTGTCCCAATGTGGACACATGTCCCCGTGAGGACATCGGGTGCAGCGGCCTGTCCCCCGTGCGCCCGCGGGTCCCGCCATCACAGCACACAGCCACCTTCTCCCGAAGACGCGGCGCGAACGCTACCTGTCCTCAACAGCCGTGGCACCAAGCAGAATAAGGTCTCTCTCTATTTGCTCATAGGCCTCTGCCAACTTCTTTTCCCGATCCTGGAGTGCCACCTTCGCGGCCTGCAGCAGTGTGCAAACGCCTTCGTATTCTTCGGGGAGGAGCCTTTTGTAGGCAACGCACAGCGTTCGAAGTCCCTCCTGTGGGATACAAGGCAGCCTTTACTGCGGAAACGCTAGCTTCCAGGGCCTCTCCCAGTAGCCCTCGCTCTAATTAGAAGACCAACCAGCCAGCCCTCGAAGGGATCAGTCACATGCAGCTGAATTACATCCCCGTTACACACATCACCATCGATTATAAAATTTGAAGGCGTAAGCAGGGGAATGATACACGTCCGCACCCTGGGGAGGTAAGCCTGTGTTTTATTTTGACAGAAGAGTTAAACTGTCTTTAGAACGTAATTTGCAATTTTATTGTAAATATCGAGTGATTTTTCTAAAGTAAGAGTTTTTACACAGGGGAATTTGTAACACGGACTGAGCCCCGACTGACGGACAAACGCTCAGTTATTTATCGAACCTCCTGGGTCCACGGGACGGAGAACTCAGACTCTGAGAACAGTGGGTTTACTGTGAACGCGAGTCCGCACGTCACCACCCGGAACCCGTCCGGGCAGCCAGTGGGGCTCAGGGGGGCCTCAAGGGCCACCCCGATCCCATCGATAACCGTTTCCTTCCCGTGTAGACGAAGTGAACCTTCACGAAGGTCTGCCCTTGCTCTTTCAGCCCCGACTCGCCTAATCCTGGGCAAAGAACCAGAGTCTTCCTATAATTGGTCCAAATTCTGGCAGAATCCTGGTTTGGAAGATTTTTAAAAAGATTTTCTAGAATATGAGCTCAAGCTGTCCATCGCTGCCAGGCAATGCCTCACGTCTCTCAGACCTCCCAGTGAGGCCGAAGGACACACTCACGCTGTGTTGTGGTGCTGGTGTTGTGCAGACAGAGTAGAAATACTCTTCCGGATGCCTCCGGCTGAGTACCGCCGAAACCCCAGACACTGTATAAAACCACACCGATGTACAAGTCAAGCCGGACAAATACGCTACCAGAAAATTAAAGAACCACGTCTCACAAATACAGACGCAAACCCCTCAACAAAGTACCAGCAAGATGAATCTGTGAGCACAGCCATGGGCCTGCGCAGCCAGACTACGCGGGACCCCTCCCCGGGAGGCGAGGATTCGGCCCGGGAGTGTCCATCACGTGACACACATTCACACGTCTCGGCAGAACGGAGGGCACACAGCCTTACAGCGTTGGGACTGGACGGCGGTGCGTGTGCACCATGGACACTGCCCGGCTCGCACAGGGACCAGGTGCCAACGCACTCACCAGAAAGACACACTCAGTACGGTTCCATTTACATCACACTCCTGAATGATGACAGCCGCAGACAGCAGACCGACCGAGGTTGGCAGGGTCAGGAACGGACCGGGAAGGGGCGGTAGGGCCGGGAAGGGACTGGGAAGGGGCGGCAGGGCCGGGAAGGGGCAGCAGTGCTGGGAAGGGACTAGGAAGGGGCAGCAGGGCCGGGAAGGGCCAGGAAGGGGCGGCAGGGCCGGGAAGGGCCAGGAAGGGGTGGCAGGGCCGGGAAGGGGCAGCAGGGCCGGGAAGGGACTGGGAAGGGGTGGCAGGGCCGGGGAGGGACCGGGAAGGGGCGGCTTGGCTCTGCACCCCCTGCAGTGGGCCAGGAAGCCGCACAAGTGATACAGTGTCCAATGGTTTGGACCAATGCCTGTTCCCAGGTTCCAATACTGCGCTCCGCTTTGGGAAAATTCGAGGAAATGGGGCACTGGGAAGGGCACAGAGCACCCTCTGCACCATCTCCACGCCCCCCCGGGACTCTACGTGATGTCAATGTAGAGTCACAAACACAGTGGCCCTATGAGTGTCTCCGCTCAGGGCTGGAGAGCCGGAGGGGGCGGGGCGGTCCTGGGACTGTGACCGCAGCAGCCCCTCAAGCGTGCAGACGACCTGTGAGCATGAGGGGACCCCCAGCGCCAGGAACAAACCGTCAGGAGGTCGAGGGGCAGCGCTGTCCCAGGAGCCAGGCCGGAGACCCCACAGTCCGCAAGGCCCCTCTGGACAGGGGAGGGTGCCCTGGACCCACCTGACATGGCCTAAAGCCGCCATCTGAACGGAACAAACCTCGCCTGGAACAGATCCGCGCCTGGCGGGAACATGGGGCGACCCGGCACCCAACAAGGCAGCGTCCTCGGGCCGGGTCCCGTCCAAGGCCGCCAGCACGCAAAGGGGCAGAGAGCATTACCCAGCGAGGACCTTAAACACCCAGCTGAGGCGGAAGCAGACCCGGCAGCAAGGTCAAAACGAGGAGAAACGGGTCAGACGGCCCCCGTGACCGTGTAACGGACACACTGAGTTACACAGGCGCGCGCGGAAAAAAGGCCCCGACGTCTGAGAAATACGGCCGGCGAAACTCTGCCCGAGCCGTGAGTGGGCGTGAAGACGGGGTGACGGAAACCGCCCGAGACGAAAGAGAAGGCGTGTGAGAGGCGGAGCGCCGGGGGCCCGGACGGCCTCGGGCGCGCGGCCACGCGGGGAGCTGGAGCCCCCGAAGGCAGCGGCGGAAGAAATCTCTGAAGACGCGCCGGCTGGGAAACTTCCCAGCTTGACTAAAAAAGCCATAAACCCACAGACCCAAGCGGCTCGAGCCGCCTGAGCAGGGGACGCAGGGACGGTGCGTCAGGGCACGTCAGGACCGCCAGCCTGACCGCGGCCGTCAGGGGAAGAGGAGACGCAGACGGCGGCGTCCCGGAGCGACAGGGAACACGCGTCCCCACTAAGACACACCACAGCGGCTTCCACAACGGCCCCAAGCGGGACAGAAGCCGCCTGCGCACAGAGGGGACTTGGTAAGCCGTGCCCGCCGCGCCGCCAGGGATGGTGGCCGTGGGCGCAGACAGCAGGGTCCCGACACGCCCTGACGCGCCCGGGGGGCGGGGGAGGTCCGGCACCGTCTGCAGGAGATCAGGAGAGGCGGGTGGCCGGGCACAGCCTTTAACGCCAGAGGCGAGGCCATGAGGGAGGAACCGTGGGGTCCACGCCGTGGGCGCCGCGTCCGCAGGCACTTCTGGGGGAGGAGCCGGAAGCCGCGATTCCCCACCAGGAGCTGCCAGGAGCTGCGGTCTTGAGGTCGGGGGTTTCCGAGGCTGAGTTCCAGCCCATGGGCCCCTCCCCCTGAAAGAAAGGGGTCTCGGATGGAGGACCCCAGATGGGCAGGAGCACCGTCTCAGCATCCCGGGAGCAGGGAAAGCCGTCCGCGCACACCCAGTCCCGTCTGACGGGTGTGCTCAGGGGCGCGGCCAGCATCCCGGCTGTCTGTCGCGGGAACAAGGCCTCCAAAGTCGCTGAAGCGACTCGCTGATGGGGCTGCCTTTCGTGGTGACCGGCACACCAGTACCGACACCCATTGCCCGCAGACAACAGGTGCGCGTGCACCCTCGGGCGCTAGGCAGAAGCACAAACAGGATCCTGGCCTCTGGGCAGCGGCCGGGTGACAGTGACCTTCTTGCATGAGGGCTCAGCTTACTGCCTGCGTCCTGCTGGCTGGCGTGGCTGCCCTGCTTGGCCGGCAGCCATTACGAGGCACCTGAACGGGGACCTGGAACCAGGGACACGCACTCGGATGGCAGCGCTCCACCAGGTGGTGGGCATGGCCCGGGGCACAGAGGCGCCTCCCGATCACGGACATGTCCGACGCATGACATCCACAGTTGGGTAAACGTGGACGCTTGCGCTTGCTTTTTCTGAAGCAGAGGTGACACGGACTCACGACCCGAACTCCATGGTAACCGTGGCCAAACCTCCGTGCTTCAGCGATTCTTACACGACACGCTCTGTGGATCGCAGCAGTGGGGACAAGCCCCGGCCGAGGGTCCGGCGGGTGGTCCCGAGTCAGGGACACATATGCTCATGCTCGGACTGCGGTCCTCCGTGGGGCGGGGGAGCCAGCGGGGGAAGTCACGAGGGAAAGTGTAAGCATGGAGTTTGAAAGCGAATCATCAGAAATCCTCAGGATCCCAACACAACCGCCACAGACGTGCTGAACTCTGACCCCCCAACACCGCCAGCCCCCACCTCACAATGTAAACAAGCTGCAGCCTGTGGAGGTGGGGGTGGTGGGTCCGTGGCACCACCCATGTGGCACCGAGGGGTTTCTATGCGCTGTAGAAGGCGCAGCGCACGCGGGACAGGACAGGACGCTGGTGGCCAGGCCTCGCCCCCCCCGCCGTGGGACAAGCGCGCAGCCCTCCGCCCATCTCACCACGGCGTTGCGCTCCACTCGGGCCCGGATCTGGTCGACTTTGCCTTCTATCACTCGGGGAAATATTGAAGAATCTGCTCCTTTGCAAAAAAGATAGATTTCTCCTATAAAATGAAGGAAATAAAAGATGTTTAATCACAACATAGAAAAGCCTAGACTTTTTCACATTTGCTTTTATTGAGAAACGAAACCCGGGAGGCCGGTGCTGGGACGCTGAAGGGATTTCCCGAGACCCGTTAACACGTGCAGCCGCAAGAGCTGAACGCACACGTCACACCTCGGCCTCTGTGCCCACAGCACTGAACCTCCCGGGAAAGAGGCCGCCACTGTCACTCGTGCCCTGCCTGGGTCGGCCTGGCCAGGTGAGGGCGCAAGGGGCGGGGCCACGGCATGCTGAGAGGTGGCAGGTGGGCATCCTGCCATCCTTCACGTCAGCAAGACCCACAGGGACCCCTGTTATGAAACGTCCCCCCTGCTTCGCACACGCTGGCCGAGACACACGCTTCCCTGCCCCCGAGAGAAACCCATTTCCTCTTGCAGGGACGCAGGAAGCTCTCGGTGCGAGACCAGGAGGGGATGGAGACAGAAAATGCCCGCTCTGGTCAGCAGGCCCCTGGCACACGGGGCTCCCTCTCTTCCAGCCGCGAGTCTCCAGGCCCGAAAAGCCATGCGGCACAGCACCAGGCCAGCGTTGTCCGCATGCGGCTCTTGAAACACCGTGGGGCCAGTCCACACCATGGCGGGTGTGGTCTCAGTCACCTGCCTTCAGACAGGGAGCATGGATGCCGCGCCCCGAGCCTGGGGCAGGTCCGGGAGTCAGAGACGCTGGCGGCCCACAGGGGAAACCAAGTCCAACACACCGGCGGGGCGGCCACTGCTCCTGGTGGGGCAGGCGAGGACCGGCCGTGGGGAGGGCACACCCCTGGGCCGATGGCTAGTGAGACCACTTGGCTGGACAGCACGGGAGCCTGGTCGAGGGCGCCTGAGCTCAGCTGTGGCCTCGGGAGCCCAGCTGCGTTCATTCCCTTGATCCCAGAGAGGACTTCCTCCTGTGCGCACAGCGAAAACAGGTAAAACGCGGCATGATTCAGGGGCGTCTGGGGGCTCAGTCGGTTGAACATCTCTCTTTGGCTCAGGTCGTGATCTCACCGTCTGTGGGTTCGAGCCCCGCGTCGGGCTCTGTGCTGACAGCTCAGAGCCTGGATCCTGCTTCGCATTCTGTGTCTCCCTCTCTCTCTGCCCCTCCCCTGCTCACACTCACGCTCTCAAAAATAAACATTTAAAAAAATTAAATCACAGCACAATTTATGCTCATCAAAGCCCTGAGACTAAATCAAAGCTAAAGTCAACCTATGGCCAGAAAGGACAGTGTCTGGTGACACATGGAGCTGGGCAGGGGCCACGTGAGGCAGGGAGCCAGATCCCCAGGACGCGCCCACCAACTGCGTGGGGTTGTGGCTCAGGTTCTAGTCATGAGTCACAAAGAGTGGGGCCCGGGCTGGCCCCACAATCAGCCTGGGGGCAGAACCCATTCCCGGCTCCAGACATAGCTTCCAGCCAATCGTGCAAGTCATCAGACATGGTTCGGGCAAAAATGCTAGTCGAGATGACATAATGATGTGTTCTCCCTTTGTTCTAGAAAAATCATGATGACTCAAGGCACTGGCTTGTGAGCGGCTTATATGTTCCACTGTCTTAACTTGTCGCTCGATACACGTCCCATGGAGATGCGTTTGGCCCTGGGGCTTGGTTACCGGCGGCCTCAATATCCAGAGGGTAAATCAAACTTTACTCTGCAAAAAGCAGGAGCAGCCAGTGCGTGGAACGGCCCTGGACCCTGCTCTCGAGGTTTTGTCCACGAGCAGGAAGAGCCCAGTGGAGTGAACGCAGCGAGGCCCCTGCAGCGAGCGAGCGAGCGGGGTCCACGGCCACAGGAGGAAGCCCACGCTGTGAGCTGGCCAGAAGGCTAGGGTCCCCCATACCCGTCAGGTTGTAAAACCAGCAGGACTGCAGTCCTCTCCGGGGACGAGTTACTACCTGAAGAACAGCCCGTTTAATTAATCGTTCACTTCCCTTGAAACTAACCGGCGCGGAGGCGCGCGGACGGCACGCGGCCCGTCCTCGGAGGCCCGCGGTTCCGCAGGGGCCTGGAGAGCAGGCCGACACCTCCCCAGGGAAGGGGCTGCTGTAGCGGCGAGCGCGCCCCGGACACACTTCCTTCAGGTGACTCGGCTCCTCCCCGAGCTTTGGTGACGCCCTTTCGAAGGCAGGTGGCAGCGGCTGAGGAGGACTCACGGTGCCCCGGCCGGGAGGACGCTGGGGGCGCGAGGCTCCGAGGGCACATGGGGCAGGAGCCTGCGAGTCATCGTGCCTCTCTTCCTGCGGCCTCACGCCTGCCGCTCCCGGACGGCCTCCCAGGCAGAGCCGCGACCCTTCCCATTCCCGCGGGGACACCGCGTGGTGAAGGACTGGGGACGTCACGTCCCACAGTCGCGTGCCCTTCTTCTGGGGTGTTCCGAGTGGCTCCAGCCCAGGAGAAGGTGCTTTGACCGCTTGGGGCCCCACCGCCCTGGCGTGCGTTGAGCGTGCTCTTCCACCCTGTGGGCGGGTGTCCCCACGCCCTGCCGACCCCAGTGGCAAAACCCATTTCCACACGTGACACATCGCATTCATGTCATTTCATGCCCCGCGACACTCCGTGCAAGTCTCGTTGGCAGAGCCCTGCTGGTCCTCCACGTTGGCAAGTGGCTTGGGGGTGTGCGGACCGCGTGGGGACGGCGCCCAGAGCTGCTGCGTGCCTTCCCCGGGCTCATCATCCAGCACCCCAGAAAGTGGCTCGCGGGGTCCTGCCGAAGACGCGGCCCGAGGGGCAGACGGGCACTGCCGGTCCCGCGCGGAGAGTGAGTGACAACAGCCCTGGTCAGGCACTCCTACTGCGCCCGCCTCCTGCTGTGACGAGCGCTCCCGTGAGCGCCAGGACACCAAGTCCCCAGCGCTCCTTCGGGTCCCTGCCTCAGGCTCGGAGCCGTCTGTTTGGTTCCGGAATCATGGCTGTGCTTCGCTGCGCACCAGGCAACGTTCCACAGAGAGAGCCAGCCTGGTGCTGCCTAGTTTTACGAAACAAAAAGGAGTAAGATCCCACATCTTTTGACAGACGCCACTTTGAAACTGCGATCGCACTGAGCATATGGAGTTTAGCAGTATTTGCTGATGGGTCGAGAGCAGGGCAGCGGTGCGCACGCTGCTGAGCAAAGTCGAGGGTCAGAGCAGGGCGTTCGCAGCCGGGCCGGGTGAGGCCCAGGGAAGGCTTCCTGCAGGGTGGCCGTGGGGCTGCCCCCGGAAAAGCACAAGTGAGCAAGAGGGCCTCCTGGGTGGAAAGGTCCCTCCAGGGAGAGGGACCCCCAGGTGGGACAGCCCCTCTGGGGAGAGGGCCCCCCAGGTGGAAAGGTCCCCGGGGAGAGGGCCCCAGGTGGACAAAGTGCACATCTGGGGGAGGCCTGGGGTGCAGAGCTGGGAAGGCCACTCAGGAGTCTGCCCGCGCCAGGACATCGGAGAAGCGGCCACCTGACCCAGCAAGGTGGCCTGGGACCATCAGGCCGGACGTGGCAGTGGAGCAGGAGGCGGGGCTGCAGGGAAGGAGAGGAGACCCCGCAGGACTTGCTGGTCAAGGGGAGACCACAGGCTTTCCTGTGCCCGCAGAAGGTGCCGGGGGAGAAACGGGAGTCTGGGGTGGGTTCATCTATTGTGTGTTTTGGAGACAATGAACACGCAAGTCCTCACGCTCCTACAGGAAGTGAGCATCAGATCAAACGCCACCATGTGCAACTGAGGAAACGGAAGGAAAAAGACGCTTCTACCTGTGGCAGATCTGACAATCACACTCATTCTCCTTCTTACGGAGTCAAAACTCAAAATTTCCAGCAATTCGAACCTGAAAAAGAGATGAAGGAGTGTCATTAACATGCACCTGCTCCGTAAGCGCTGGGACCTGGGTGACCACAGGCCTCGGCTGAGCACAACGTCGGGGGGTCCGCTGCTGTGCACAGGGAGCCCTCCCGGCACGCCAGCCCCGTCCCCGCTCCGGCACGCCCGCTCCTTCACCGAGTCGGGACCCGTGGGGTGGAGGACTCTGCTCCTCACGGCTGCCACAGCACCCCCGAGGCCGGGCTCCGCGTGCTCACCGCCAGGACCTACGCACGGGACCCCCGACCTCAGCCCATGGTGTAGGTGCCCAGCGAGTTCATTCGCCAAATAAAATGCACACTTTCCTGAATTCTGAACACAGACACGCAGACGCATCAGAGCTTTCAATCGCGGACAATAAACTAGAGCCCTTTCAGTTCGTAAGAATCATTTAAAAAGCAAAGAAAACCGATATTTAATCGGCTTGTAGAGTCTTATTATCGGAAGACCGCGACCTCTGCCCGGCATTTGAAATCTCGAAGGCAGTTCAGCAACCCCGACCCTGCCTCTGGAAACTCCTTGACGTCCAGAGACCCCAGATGCAGCTCCGGCGGGGGGTGAGCTGTAGGAGGGCCCTGTGCGCCCCTCAGCAGCGCCCCGAGGGCATCCTCCCCTCTGCGGGAGCCCACCTGCAGCCTTGGATGGAGTCAGGACGGCAGGCGGGGCCCGGGAGCCCCCAGCGCTGTGGGCACGGGCCCCCTGTGCCAACGCGGGGCCCACGGCCGGTCCCAGGGTCACCAGTCAGCCACTCACGCTAACCCGGGGGTTAGTTTTCTCCAGGAAACGCTAAATTCCAGGGGATCCTGAGTCCATCACCACCAAGTGTTAGGTTCTCTGTCACCTGCCCTTGCCTGTGCCCATCGCTGCGTGTTCCCATCTATAAAGGAGACCAGGAGTCCCGAGTCAGGACTCAGGACACGCCCTCTGTCTCTGGGATGAGGGATCTCAGACCAACACGGCCACCAACCCTGAGCACGTGTGGTCACTGAAGACAGAATGGGAACCGCCAGCACCCACTGTGTCCCTGCTCAGACGGTCTTCTGCAGGGCGCGGGGTCCCACCCCCTGGTGGCTCGTGCTGCGTGAACACGGGGCAGGCAGGCAGGCGGGCAGTGGCCGCGGGAGTGTCAGAACGTCCTAGAAGCCGAGGGCACACTGTGCGAAAGCCTGACCTCAGGTGGCTCACGGCAGACCCTCCGGACGCCGCGGCACCACCGGCCCCCCCGCTGGCTGCCGCTCCTAACCTCCCCGCGAGCAGGCGGCGGTCTTGGGCTCTCAGGAGAAGAAGGGGAGGCGGGCGTGGGAGCAGGACGGAGACCATGGGTCCCCCGGAAAGCCGTCGCGAGGGGTCGCTCCGTCGAGTGCAGCGCCTCACCTCTCCACGCCGTTCTCCCGGTTCAGCAGCTCCAGGTGCTTGTCCTTCAGCCGCAGGTATGTGAAGCCGAGTCTGTGAAGAGAGCAGAGGCGCGGGCTCGGCGCGGGTCCCTGCGCCCCCTCCACTCGTCCCTGCGTCTGGGGAAAGCGCCCTTCTCAAGGAAGAAACACTTCCGGCGAAACAGGCAGGAAACCGCACCGCAGCCTTAGCAAGTCACAACGGCGATTTACTCACCGTCCCCGTGTTGGCGGGGAGCCGCCAGACCTTGTGACTCGCCCACCCTCACGCGGGTGCAACGGGTCTCAGAAGGACAAGCACAGGTGCGCGGACCCCCGTCTGCCTACCGATCGGTGGGCTGTTTAGCGCGGCTGCCGTGTCACGGTCACAAGGACGCTAGGAGACGGTCAGTCTCCAGAACGACCCTGTTTACTGATGAGGAAACTATGGCCCAGAGCGGCAGTCAGTCAACAGACATCCGCGGAGCGTGTGACCGGAACGCCCCTCCTCTGCCAGCCCGCGGGCCGCCCACGCGCCAGGGGCTGCGGCGCAGAGAGGGGCGCGGGGACGCGGAACCGCCGCCCCAACACAGCCGGTGGCCACGGGGCCGTGGGGACAGGGTGTCCCGTCCTGACTTCGGATGTGACTGCGCGCTCCCTTCCGAGCGCTCACGTCCAAGGAGAGAGCTCCTCCGTGCGTGCGGGTTTGCGCAGCTGCTGAGGGGCCCAGTGACGCAGCCTATGTGCCTCAGGCCACCCCTCAGCCGGCACGGGGAACGCGTGAGGCGGGGCGCCTGGAGGTTCAGTGGGGTGAGCGTCCGACCCCTGGTTTGCGCTCAGGTCATGAGCTCACGGTACTGAGTCTGAGCCCCACGACGGGCTCCGCACGGACAGCGTGGCGTCTGCTTGGGATTCTCTCTCTCCCTCTCTGCCCCTCCCCCACTTGAGCGCGCGCTCTCTCTCTCTTTCTCTCTCTCTCAAAGTAAAGAAATAGAAAATAAAAAAAAAGAAAAAGAAAAATGCGCGAGTCAACAACGCATGGGTTCTAATCAGGCGAGAGGCGAGAGGCGCCCTTTTGTTACTGGCAGCGAAGAGGGACAGCGCCCCTGGCGTTAAATCAGGAGCCGCCAGCCGGGGGAACCAGGGGAACAGCTCCCTGACTCGGCTCTGGAATAATTATCCTTCCCCGTGTTGGCTCGGAAGGCCGCGTCCCGAGGCGGCCAGGACCCCCGGGAGGAAGGCGTGGGCGGCGGATGTGGAAGGCGCGTGACCTCCCGCAACAGCAGACGGAGAGGGTGAACCACGAAGAGAACCCCGCACCCAGCCGGACCCCTGTGCATGCTGGGCTGCCGCCAAGGGTGCCTGACGGCCCTGGGCACCAGTTCTTCAGGACAGAGAAGACGGGCCATAAAAAGCGTCTGGGACTGTTCGCATCTTCGACGGAAGTTAGGAGGGAATCACCCATTTAAGACCGTGGCAATGAATAGCGGGGGGGGGGGGCGGCCGGCGGCAGGCTGTGGGCAGAAGGGACCCTCCTCCGCCAACAGAGATGGAGGACACCGGGCACGAGGGCACCGCCTCTCCAGTCCCCCCCCCCCCCCGCCAGACGGGGACCGTCCCGGGACACTCCAGTACGAGCCACGGTCGGGTGGACCACCCCGCACGGACCTCGGACACCAGACCCGCCTGTGGCTGGACACGTACCTC
>CM053574.1:132414989-132459604 GCA_028646485.1 Cryptoprocta ferox | reverse complement strand
GGGGTGAGGGTCACAGCACCTCCCAGAGATGCAGCGGATGGGTGTGTGTGCAGGTGTGCCTGTGAGGTGTGTGTGTGCACATAAATGTGTCTGTGTGCAACGCACTCGTGAGCAAGAGGGCCCTGTGTGTGCACGTGTGTGCAGAGTATAGTGTGTCTGCGTGTGCACACGTGGACTTGCAATGCACACGTGTGGGGACATGTGTCTGCACACGTGCACGCGTGCATATGTGCTCGAGCGTGAGAACGCACACGTGTGTGAGCACAGACACATGGTATGCTGGCCCCTCGGCCCTCAGCCACCGCTCGCCCTGCCTGTCCACCGTGTGAAGCTGCTTCTCACATGGACGTGAGCTGCCGGGCCCCTGGCAGGGGAGGGTGGCGCCGCACGGGTCGGGACGCTGGCGGCTAGGGGACCCAAGCGCGAGCTGGCACAGCCCACCCTGGGATCGGGGACCCTGCGCAGCGCGGAGGGGGCGCGGCCACCTACCCTGGCGCCGGTGCCCGGGGAGGAGTCGATCATGTCGATGCCGGAGGCGTCGGGGAGCACCTGCCCGTTGCAGACGGCGTGCGGCACGTACACGTGGCCCTCGATGCAGCACTCCTTGAACTCCATGTTGTTCTCGGTGAGCGTGCCGGTCTTGTCCGTGAAGATGTACTCCACCTGCGGACACGCGGCTGCGCTGGGTGGGCGGCCGGGGGCCCGCGGGCTCGGGCAGGGGGAAGGCGCCGCTCGCTCAGAGCCCAGCGCGGCCCTGCGTCCGCGAGGAAGGGGCTTCCCGGGCTCCATCCCCGCATCCTGCCCACGCGAGGGGGCCTCCTGCAGCTCCCGCCGGTGACACGCGAGCGCCTTCCTCGGGCGGGAAGGGCCTCTGGGGCTGGGGAGGGAGATGCTAGGGCCAGCTGGGCTTCCACTGTTCGGACAGACGCGGGGCCGGGGACGAGAAAGTCAAGGGCACAGGGAGGGTGAACCTGCACTCACTCTAGAAGGTCTGGGAGGTCAAAACTCACCCCCCCAGTTAGGGTTCCGAGGTCAGAACTCAAAAGCACAAAGCAAATTTCAGACAGAAAACTATACCCAGTTTGAAGCCCTAAACTTGGATCGATTCTGGTTACGTGTTCATCAGGAATGACGTGGAATTCTGGACGGCGGAACAGCGCAGAGATGTCGCCACCGTCCGAGCCCCGCTGGCCGGGGGAGCAAGTCCCCGCTCGCTGCCCCGGACGCGCACGGGCGGCGGGCGTGCGGGCAGAAAGGTGCAGAAGCACGGGGAGCAGGGGACACGGGTAGGAACTGTGCCTTTTTCAGCATAATGTTCTCGCGTCTTAATTCCACCGCAGGAAATGCCTTCCCTGCGTGCTTGACTCCGCAAGTACCCTGTAAGTGCACAGCGGTGCCCCCCTGAATTCTCTTCAAGCCACCTGCCATCCACAAACGCCCAAAACTCGGCCGGCCTGTCCCTGCGATCTGGAAAACCAGTGACAGGAAGGTGCCCACACGTGAGGACTCACAGGCACGAGCGGCTGATGTTTTTCAGAGGGAGGGTCAACAATAATGTGTATTCCAGGGGGTCCTGTCCCCTGAAACAAGCCTCCCACAAACCTCCGCGGCCCCGGTGCTGCCACACAGTTGGAGGCAGAAACCCTCACCGTACTAAACGCAACTCGACATTTTTCTTGTTACGGAGAAACGCTCTCCTCTGAGAATTTCCCAGGAATACGCAAAATACACCAGGTGTTGCTGCCAAGGATGTGGACACACGGAGGGGAGGCTGGTCTGGTGCCGAGCGGGCCGGGGCTGCGGGGCCCGAAAGCCAAGCTCACCAACAGGCAAGTCCTCTCCCGGGAAGAGACCCCTTGACCCGAGGGGGAGGGGAGTGGGTCCCCACCTGAGTCTGGGGCAACGAGGGGGTGGATTTCAGCTGCCCGTCTACCACAGCCCTCTTGGCAAAAATGCTCCCCCAAATTCCTTCCTGTTTGGTTTTTTTTTTTTTTGAAGATGAGTGAACCACCATTTACCAAATGCCCTATCCCGCAACCTAACCGCCAGGAGAAGGTTAGACCAGGGCGCGCGGGGCCTTTCCTTAGCTGCTTCCCAGGGATGGAGCTGAGGCGTGGGTCCAGTGGACAGGCGTGCGCGGGCTCTACCCCGTGTCCAGGTGGCCTCGGGCTGCGGCGCACACCGGCCGACACCACCTCCCCGACACCCCGTTCAGCCCGCTGTGCACTTGGGCAGGCCAGGTAATGGCATGCGGCCCACGGACCGATTGAGCAGCTCAGGTGCGGAAAGCTCGGGCCGCTAGTGTGCGGTGAGGTGTCTGACCTCCGTGGGCCACCTAGCCACGGCCGCGCTAGGTCTCGCTTTGCTCACCTTCAGACTGAGGACAGGGAGCCACCCAGAGACAGGTGCTCCCACCCGCACGGCATGAACAACGCGCAGCGCTGGGGCCCCGCAGGGACTCTCGTCCCACAGCTACGACAGCTGACCTCCCGCGCACAGTCCACACCAGCACTAGCGATCGTCACGTGAACACAGTTTAGAAACCCAACTTCGCTATTGTGTTTCACGAGTCAAAGGATGCATCCGTCTGATGAACTGACATGGAAAGTGTTCCTTCGAACTGTCCGGGTGGCGTGCCCACCCCGGACGCCTGGGCGCACGGCACGGAGGGCGCGATCGTCTACGCGTCAGGGAAGGGGCCGCCGCCCGTACTGACCTGGCCCAGTTCTTCGTTCAGGTCCGAGGTGTTGACCAGAGGCCCTTCGCCCGAGTCCTCGTCAAACATCTCCTGGTCCCAGGTGATGAAGTATGACCCCAGGAACTTCTGCATCTCCACCGTGACGTACATGGACACGGGGATGATGTAGTTGAAGAGAACCATGAACGCCAGGAAGTCCGTGAACGCCCTGAGAAACTGAGAGAGCCCCGCGTCACCTCCCGCGTCCCATCGCCCATGGCACGGAGCTCTGAGCCTTCGCGCTCCCCTCGGGCTGCACCAGAGCTCCTCGTGAACACGGGCGTTTGTTTCAAATCCAAAGATACGCGTTGTCTGGGGGCAGCTGCAGCTCAGCACCAGTCATCTGATTCTAGCGCCAGGAGGCCGCATACTGGGAGCCGGGGGCCTGTACCGGGGGTGCCACCTGAGAGACAGTCGCGCTGGGGGAGCCGGGGGCCTGTACCGGGGGGGGGGGTCACCTGAGAGACAGTCGTGCTGGGGGAGCCGGGGGCCTGCCAGCTGGAGCCAGCAGGAAACTGCACGTTTTGAGCGTTCATTTCCTTCAAGACTCGGCCATGTTACCAAACTAACTTGGTGGTAATCTAGGAAGGCCCCGAAGATAAGTCTGGGAGAAAGCACTTCCCTGTGCAGTTTTGTTCCAATCTCCGAGCCACTCAGTTTGCTGGGAGATCCGACTGAACTGGGAGACGAGGGGCTCTGTTCTGGGCCTGCACACGGCCCCGCTCCGCGCCCGGTGCTCCCTGGCCCTGACCCGCACGCGGCCCCGCTCTGCATGCAGGGCCCCCTGTTCTGCAGGCACATGGCTCAGGTCTTAACTCAGGGAGGAAAACTGTACTCTTTCAAGTGGAGGAGGTTCAATCAAACATTTTAACTCCTGCCTTAGGGAAAATCGGTTTTCATAAACATGAGCAACTGGGCCCAAATCCCGTAAGGAAAAATGAACTCAATTCTTATCACAATTTTCCTATAGTTGACACGCTCCTCCTTCCCTTAGTCTTCCCATAAGTCGGGACCATTTACCTCACGACCCTTCCTGAACATTTGCTGAGCACCCTCCGAATACAGGACACTGCGGTGGGTTCTAGAAGCTCCGGAAGCGCTGACGGTGCCGCCCTAACGAACTCACCGTGGGAGCCAGTCCCTTTCCAGAGCGTACGCTCCAGCCCCACCCAAGACAGGGGCACGCGGTCTGCGGGGCGGACAGCTGACACTCTGAGATCGGTGACCGCCTCCGGGACAGAGACGTCACCCACCGAGGCTTCGCGCTCTCCTGCCGTGTTGTCGAAACAACGGCCCGCGGGCCGCCGCAAGGGGGCACCGTCCCGTACCAGGCTCCTCTGTCTTTCTGACTCGGTCTTGTGACTGTACCACGGCTCATCTCGGAACGGCTCGCTCTGCCACACGTGCTTGAGGACGGTGTTTATCAGCGCCTTGCTGATCAGGATGCAGAGGTACACGATGAGGAAGACGTTCATGGACCTGAAGCACAAGAGAGCAACGGCACTTAGCTACAGCTTCCCGGAGGACCCAGAGCTGCGCGGGCCCTTTCTCACACGTCAAGCCAAGTGCGCAGCCGAGAAACAGCCAGGTGGGAGCCCCCCACCGTCGCCCGGCACAGTGACATGAGGACAGAGGCTCGCGTGTATCTGAATCCACCCTCGACCACCGGCGTGTGGTGCTAGGGCCACAGGGCCTCAAGGGAGAGGGCGGTGCACGCAGCCACGCTGCTGGCTGTGCGGGCCGGGGGTCCAAGATTTAGAGACACCCAGAAGTCCCTCCTTCTGCCACTAAGCACCAACCAGTGAGTTCTAAGTTAAGAGATTGCCACTGGGGAAGGAAGGAAATGTCCTCCGAAGAGGAAAAAGGCTGAATCCCTGGCCAATGTCTTAGCGGATCTTGTGAGGAAGCCTTGATTTTCCAGTGTTTGTGTCTGAAACCTATTCATCAGGCAGACGCCTGGAAACAAAGCATTCTTGATTAAGAGCCAAATCTCCACTCTCATGTTTGGTGCCGCCGTCGGTGGGCAGAGACGCAGGATCGCAGTGAGACCAACCTGCCCAGAGCAGACAGAAGACACCTGACAGTCTTCCCAAAGATCCCCAAGTCCCACCCAGCCCTGTATGAAACTTACAGCCATTCGAGTCAGGGATATGCTCGAACAAAAGGGGAGTAAGACAAAATTCCGGGCCACATTTTCTCTGTCCTTGACTCATCACGGTAAGGATCTTACTGTCTAACGAAAGGAAGACTGTTCTCTCTGCTCATCTTTCCTCAGAAAAACACATGGTTTCCAACAACCCCACAGCTAAAAGTGACCAACTGTGACGTTTCCGTGGACTGATGAGGGGGCTGCGGGACTGTAGGTGTCCACAGGGGGGAGCCTGCGGACGCGGGCTGACCGTGTGCGGCCATTTGCCTCCCCGCAGAATGAGACCATCCATCTACATGCCCGGCGCTGCCGTCTCCCTGGAGACCATGAAGGAATTATTAATGAAGCCAGAAGGAAAATGCTTTCACGTCTATAGGGGCGCAAGACGTTTCTAGGTCACGGAGCTGTACCCACTTCAAACAAAGGGGTCATGACGCTTACTTTTCTACAGCAGACCGTTTCTGGGATTTTGATTGGTAATTTAATGCCATCTTGGTTTCCATGCCCGTGTAAATAGCAACACCTGCAAGGCAGAAGACCACGGTCAGAACAGTGACACAGGCGTCCTGTGCCTTCGCACGGCCACAGTAAGCACAGAATTCTGGACACAACAAGTCATATTTTAAATTTCAGTTGCCAAGCCAGCTGTTCCTAAAAGGAGTCGCACAACAGGATTCTTCAGACTAAAGAAATACATTTTTTTTCCCCACATCGGTATCAATCTCTACTTCTTCTTGAAGCTCAGGTTTTAATATACTGGGTTTTCTGACAACAGGGCCACATGCGTATTTTTAAGTTGTCTCAATTCAAAGACAAACGTAACCCACAGAAATGGGAGATGTTACCAAAGACACGCAGCCGTTGAGAGAACTGTGCTGTGGAAATGCACTGTGTGAATTCTCTCGTGGACACGACTCTATGTTTCTAAGTCAAAAACTAGAGGCACTTGATACACAAGTGACACCGAGACGCCACCGCTTTGTCATCCTCAGCTCAGGTTTCCACTGCTGCCACGGAGTCCACTCAGGGCACGGAGAGATCGTTCGTGGCAGCACTGTGGACTTTAACTGCTCCGTGAGTCCTTAATTTTAGAAGCTGTTAGTAGTAATTCACCAGTGGAGACACTGACCGAAGATCTTCTCGGTGTTCTTGAGCGTGGCTCCTCTGAGAAGCAGGTTCTCCGACCCCAGCGGCCTGCAAGGACAGAGGGACCAGAGACGGTAATGTAGCAAACAGAGGAAGGCGCTACAGGCGCAAAATCGAGGCCTGCACCTAACAGACTTGGCTCCAAGAAGAAATTGCGTCTACGAAGAGGCGCTTCTATTTGGAGCATGAAAGTTAGCGTCGCTCCACGTAAGAGTATGTGGCCTTCCCCCTGGGAGGGTGGGGGCTGGGCACCTAGCAGCTGGCACTCCACCTGCCTGCTCTACGGGCACAGGCACCGTGCGTGGCCCATCAGGAACGTGGGCTCCCAGCCCACCCAGACCCACGGAGAGAGGCGGGCCAACCCGCGGGGTCCCTCCAGCAGCGCCTGGAAACGCGCTCCTGACGGCGTCCTGTGAGCACCGCTGGGCTGGGGCCCCAGACGTGCAGGGAGAGGAAAGATGGTGTGTGACTCAGGAGGCTGTGGCGGTCTCCACCGCATCCTCAGCGAGGCTCCGCGAGGCTCCTGCAATCTGGTCTCACTTTCAGAGCAGGGGCTGGGAACACCGGGTACAGTTATCAACACGGTCGGGGGAACCCCCACGGACCCTCTGGGAGCAGGCGGGACCGGAACCACCCTGCACCGCCGTTCTGGGGAAGCACCGGCCCAGGAATTTAAGTCATTCATGTCTAACGGCCAGGGCCCTACGCCCGCCTCGGCGCGCCACAGACCAAGCGTCTGCCTTTGTGGGTTCGGTGCTGCTCAGGTCCCAGCAGGAAAGGAGAAACAAGACCGGGCAGGAGGCAGCCCTGTCGGTGCTGCTGCCGTGAGCCTTCTGACGGTTCCCTTGTGGGGTTAAGGCAAGTGCTGTCACTTTCCAGTGCGCGCCACGCACTTTGGCATGAACGCCACACACCTGCGGTGCGTTCCGCACGCTTGGCCGATGCGGCTCAGGACCCGTCGGGCCGAAGACGAGAGCAGGGAGGCCGCCGCACTTCCCGCTCCCACTGGATGCACTTGTGAAGCAAATGGCCCTTTTAAAAAGTGTCTCTGGGAAGTCTAAAATAGTTTATCTCAAAAGGAACTTGGCGTCTTGTTTGGACAGAGGTCGGAGAAGCACCACTCTGAGTGGACAGAGGATACGTGATTCATGACCATTCACTCACACCACAGATTTATAAACACCTTCCACACCCAAATATTAAACGTCTGCTGAACAGTATACATACTTACAAAGCAAAACAAGAATTAGTGTCAAAACGTGAAATACGTTAGTAATTAGCGCCCCACTGCTCGGCACTAAACTTTGTCCAAACGTAAACCACGAAAAGTGGTTGCTCTTTCCGGATCATCCCAGCGGCGTCACGAACAAATCCCTCTCTACTTCCTCCCCCAACACCAATGCTCACGAGACACAGGAGCACGGGCTGTTTCTCCACAGGGGCTTCCTGTGGCCCAGTGTCCAGTTATAAAAGACCACGGCAACACCCCACAGCCGCCTCGCACCACAGGAGCCAGTGACCAGACATGAAGTGCACACGCCGTTTCCAGAAATCAGAATTTCAAGGGCTGTAGGAGCAGAGAGGCCCCAGGGGCTTACATTCAAGTAATGATTTATTTTCCTCGAAGTCCCACTGAAATGGTTTCTATGTCTAGGCAGTGGATTTTCTGACACACGAGGGGACACCAGGATAGAAACGGGTTGGAGACCACTTAAATCGGAAGAACAAGACTTTCTCCAACAAGTGGGGTTTACAGAAAAGGTCAACTTTGAATCCTATTCAAAGTCAACTTCCAAAACTGTCCATCTCGATGACGTGGGCAGCAAAGCCCTGCTAGGTCAGGGGACAATGTCTGGAAGACATACCCGCAGGCCTAGGGACGCAGGGAGCCGGTGCCGGACGAGAGCCGGGGCGGTGCTACTCAGGGCTTCAGAGCTGACAGCTGCAGGTGTGACACACACAGCCCGCGGGTGTGACAGGTCCCAGACTATGAGAGGCGAGCACACCTGCCACCTACGCGGTCCCCAGGGAGACACATCCCCTTCAATCTAGACCAAACCTAGAGCCAAAACCGTCTGGGGGAGGACTGTGAGCAGATGCACGGACTCCGATAAAACGTCAGTCCCTCAACTTCACAGTCTACAGAGGCCGAAGAGCATTTCCAACGGGGGCAGCAGCGAACGGTTAGGGGGCTCCTGACACTGGGGAGAGAACATTTTCCACGAGCGCCACCAGCTGTTGGCACCAACAGCCGCGTTCACAAGAAAAGCCGGAGAAGGCAGGGGTGCTGGGCCTTTGCGAGGGCAGAATTCTGCCCTCCAACCCGACGGAGCGGCGACAGTGGAAGCTGCCGAACGGTGACCAGAGGGCTCACTCGGGTCTGACAGCACAGCGCATTGTGCTCACCTCACCACCGGGTCGTTCCGATCGCTGTAGACGTTGATGCGGCCCACAAACCTGGCGACAGAGAAGCAGGGTCAGTGCCCGCGGCGGCGGCAGGAGACACGAGCCGGGGCCCACCTGCTCCTCGCACCCGCCTCCCAGTTCTCGAAGGGAAGCTCGCGGGCTGGAGTCTTCACCTAAACTCCTCCCCCTTTCTCCCTTTGCTTTCTGTCCTTATCAGCCCACGACTTCAAAGATTTTCCTTAAAGTAGGTTCCTCAAATTACAGAAAATTACTTTTCTTCAATAAGCCTAGTTCCAGTAAGCTGCCCAAATATTTGCATAAACAGCTACGGCTTTTAATGTTGCTGGACTCTGAAAATTTCTAAGTGACGTATTTCTGGTTTGGTCTTTATTTTTACGCAGTGGTTTTTTAAATAAATGGTTTTTTTTAATTTTTTAACATTTATTTATTTTTGAGAGACACAGAGAGACAGAGCACAAGTGGGAGAGGGGCAGAGAGAGGGAGACACAGAATCTGAAGCAGCTCCAGGCTCTGAGCTGTCAGCACAGAGCCTGACGCGGGGCTCGAACCCACAAACTGTGAGATCATGGCTGGAGCCAAATTCGGACGCTCAACCGACCGAGCCACCCAGCGCCCCTTACGCAGTGGTTTTACATTCTCTTTCCAAACGAGCATGGCGCTGGATGCGGCCGGGTGCAGAGCAACAACACTTGGCGGACAAAGGTGATTACGGGACACAGATGGGACTTACTTGTACAGGTCTGGCTGGGGCTGCTCACACTCAATGGTGGCGTGCAAGCCATCGATATCTTCTTCAGTATGAAACCCCTTAGTATCCTGAACGGCATAGTGAGTCTGCACACGGACAAGAAAGGTGAATATTTACAACCAAACATCGGACACGACCCCGGCACCCCTCAAACAGGGGCAGCACCCACGTTTAGTCTGTTGTGCACACAGCTAAGCCCGATGACCAAGCCTAGCTACCGCATCAGACAAAACGTACACGTATTCCCACGAGTAACGTCTAGGTGAACGTATAATGGAGTTTGGGCGTGTTAACAAGTCACAGAATCGCATGGTCCTCTACAAGGTGCCAGAAACTTCCACCCTTGCCCGCCGCCCTCAACTTCAAAGTAACAGTCATGGGGCATTCTTCTGCAAAGCGGGACACGTGGATCTGTCACAGTGATGGAGGTAATGTTCCTTTTCCTCCCGTGAGGCCCTACTATGTGCACGGCGCTGCCGCGGCATCACAACCTGCCCTCGCCTGGCACTGCTGGTGAGCGTGAGCCTTCACCGCACGGCTGCCCGCTCGGCCTCGACCGACAGCTCCGCGAACCGAGCCAGCCTCAGACCCTGGAGAGCTGGCGGGACACTGAGAGCGGGGCGGCCCTGAGTGCGGGGTCTGGGGGCCCCGAGAACAGCATTTCTAACAGGACCCGGCAACACCGACGCCCTGGCCAGATGCGTCACCTACATGAACGCCTGGGCTCGGAGCCGAGCACAAGTGCCTGCTCGAGACAGCGCGTCTCTGAACGCCTTCTCGTCCTCCCCGGAATCACGCGTGGGCAGGAAAGGGCACAATGAAAACAAGCGGAGATACAATTATGCGGCAGCGGCAGCATCCACGACCCTTCGGGGTGCCCGCTGTGCACCTGGGGCTTTGGGAGACTTTCTGAGTCTGTCGTCACAGGAGCCCCTGGAAGACAGGTCTGTCCCACGGAAGCGGAAACTGCACAAGAGTGAGAAGTGCCTGCTGCCTGCCCGAGGCCACACAGCCGTGAACGTGGCCATGTGGGGGCCCCACTCCTTCTAAGCAAAGGGCTCAGGTAACTGCAGCCCCCAGGCCAGACCGAGTGCGCAGAAGTGACGTCAGAGAGACACAAATGGGACGCGGGGTGCGACGGCACCAGGTGCAGGGGGGTGTCCACCAGCAACGCGCGAGGGCCACGGCCGCCCCGTCTCACGTGGAGAACAGTCACGCGGCCGCTACCAGCGACGCTGGGGCACCCGTCCTGCAGGACGGGCGCAAGGGCCAGGGATGGTGGGGCGCCCGGTGTCCCTGCGTTCCGGAGACCACAGTCACTGAGTCTCCTGGGATTTCCTTACTTAGTATCAGTGGGTCCAGAACGTTAGCTCTCTCGGGATCTGCACGTAGCAAATGTACCCAAAAAGTCTCGCACAGTTTATGGGAGGATGTGAATTAGCCACTAAAGAAAGACAACATCTCTTTCCCATGGTTGAATCCCACCACTAGTCGCAGTCGGCCCACGCCCCCGACACGGGCCCACTGAGCTACGCTCACGTCCCTAACCTCCTCGGAAACTTCTATGGTTTTTAAATAACGAAATCCTTAAAAGTAATAGTGATGCCTTCCATTCTTTCGTGATAAAGTTGTGTAACACCAACTGCCGGGACAGAGCCCCACACTGAGTACCAGACACTAACCATAACTTCAGAAAGTCCTGAAGATACTCTAACAAAAAGGCACTCAGTGAACTGACAGTCACTTAAAACCTAGACCCTCGCGTGACTTTTCACGCAATTCCAGTCTAGGCAAGACACTAAATGAAAAACTTAAACCTTCCCACAGCCTACCCATCGCATCCTTAATTTGGCCCCTCCGCTAAATGGCGCAGCTAGGGAATAACAGGAAGTTGCCTCTGTTAACCGGGCGTGGTTGGCTGTCACGGACCCCGAGGGGACACGCGGCCCGCACAGCTCCCTGGGGTGCCCCGTGACCACTGAGAACACCGTGCTTGCAGGCACAGCAGGGCCGGGGCAGCGCCTGCGCGGCCCCGGATGAAAGGCTCGGTACCTTGTGGCTGGACTCCCCGTCCAAGCTGGCAGTCGTCACGTGACAGGTCCCGTCTCCGCGGCTGCTGGAGAGGAAGATCAAGTCACAGGGGAAGGTCTCGTCCTCCTTCACCATGACGATGTCCCCCACCTGCAGGACAGACAGACAGCCTTGGTGCGGCGGCCCCCGTGGGGGCCCAGCTAACAGCCCACAGGGCAAACCTTGGCAATGACACTCCCTGTCTGTGCACACGCTTCCCGCTGGCTGGGGCAGGTGTGCAAACCACCCGCTTAAGTGACGCAGGCGTTCGGCAGATAACGACCCACGGATGCCTCACTGAAACAGGAAATTAAAACGAAGCCCTCCGTGAGGATTCTGTCCACAGTTTCCGACCAGTGGAGTTCACGTTTACATGACTTTGCCTCGTCTGGAACCAATTCTCTAACAGTGTTTTAAAGAGCTTGCTCTATCGTGACTGGTGAGTACAATCTCCTGAGTTCACACAACCCTGATGGGGTCCGTGAAACTAACTGCTCTAAAAAATCAAGTCTCTTAATTACAGCTTGAAAATAAATACATAACACTTAGAGTTAAGGCAACAGATAGTGGAAGTCGTCTGCCTTCAGTAAGAGGCGCTTGGCGAAGAGGTCGGCCCCCACCCGTAAGCCGCTCTGGACAGACGTCCTGCTCTCGTAAGCCCTGCCCCGGGCCGCGCTCTGGGTCGGGACGGTTCCGGGCCTGGGCGGGAGAGGACCACCGGCACTGCTCACCCTCAGCTTCCGGCTCTGCTTCCGGACCAGCCTGCCGTGCTGGATGAAGTGCACCGGGCACTGGTTCATGGCGCTGTCGGCCTTGTGGCGGAGCCAGTCCTCATAGCCCTGCGGGGGGAGCAGATGCGCGGCTGGAGCACACGGCCGCGGGGGGAGCACACGGCCGCGGAGCACCCTCAGCCCCGGGCCCGGCCTTCTGGACTTTGCCGGATGGGCCGCCGTAGCCGTGGGACAAGCGAGGGGCAGAAATCACCTTTCCTCACGCCCAACACCCACCAGCAAGTTCTGTGCTTTTCCCTTAAATGGACCCCAAATCTACCCACGTCGTGGCCCCGGCTGCCACGCTGCCCCACGGCCCCTGCATTCTTGTGCCTTGAGTGACTGGGACACGTGAGCCCCGACTTCTCTCCATCTGCTGCGGGGCTTCTGGACGTTCTCCTGTGGGACACGTGTCTCCTGTCTGCGCAGGAGTCCACTGGGGGACCACGCGCGCCCGCTCACTGTCAGCACCGTGGCCGGGGCCTCGGAGGAGCCAGGACCGGCTCAGGAGGGAGGACCGGGGCGGGGGTCTCCTGTGTCCCTTCCTGCAGGCCCAGGTGTGAGCCTACCTGGGTCCCTGACCCCTGGAGCATGTCAGAGCCACTGCTGGCGGCGTGGCCACAGTGCACGCATGCAGATGTGTGGGCAGGTGGGGGGGGCACAGAGCCCAGGGGGGCATGGAGCCTGGGGGGCCATGTGGCTGGGGGGGGCACGGAGCCTGGGCCAGAGGGCCTGCGCTCGTGGAGCCAGGCAGTGGGTCAGGCCAGGAGCCCTTGGAGAGGAGCAGGGACCTGCGGGCCGCGGGTGGGTGTCCGGGCTCTCTGGGCCCGTGCGCGTGCGGCTCAGCAGAGCAGGGTCAGCAGGCCCTGGGTCACGCACGATGGTCACACGGCAGCAGCTGCGGGCGCGGGTCCCCGCGTGTTCCTGACGGGGTCACCGCACTCGTTCTCGGCAAGGGCACCGCAGTGGGCAGACCGGTGGGCAGGCTGTGTGGCCAACGGTGAACACTCGGTTGAGCACACGTGCCCCACGCCATGCCCTGCCCTTTTCTGCACATCTTCAAGTGCCTTTAGAAAGCCAGTATTTCGGGTGCACCTTCCTGGTCCTGGATGCACTGCGCGTACGCAGGGCCTCAGGGCGCCTTCTGCTCCCTGCCTGCCTGCCCACGGTCACCGCCCGCTGCCGGAAGCCACCGTCCCCTTCCCTCATGCCCCTCCTGAGGCCTCACGTGGGCTCTGCACCAGCTTCTCAGGGACAAGTACGGTCATTCTCCCAAAAACAATGAGGAGCAATGGAAACGCCTCACTTTGCTGTGCCCGCCGCTCAGAGCAGGTCCTGAGAGACGACACACAGCAGCTCCCATCCCCGCGCCAGCCCCTTCTCTCTCTTCCTCAGACACTTCCCTGACACGTGTGGGTCACAAACAACTGAAGTGTTTAGGTGCTTACAGACGCGTGAGGACAACGCACTGAGTATTTCCTTTGTAACAAAGTGCATCGCTCAGTATCGCGTCTCCCCACTACGTGGTAACTGCACCGGTACCCCCAACACGCGTAACGGACGTCTTGTCCCGAGTTTTCCTTCTACGAAGGGGCCTGCAGCAAACGTCTCAGGACACCTCGCAGGACCTGCATATACTCTGAGAGGCATATAACACACACCAACTGCATACACTAGACACTCTCGGGACTATGGGTCCCGCCATGCACGGCCTCTGCCTCCTCCCTTAGGGCCAAACGGTTTTCCAAGATGGCGCCACCACACTGCCGTCAGCGGAGAGTGGATGCGTTTCGCCCCATGACCGTCCCTGCTTGATGGGTATGAAGTAAAATCATTTTGTTCAAATCTGTGTTTCCAGATTACTGAAGAGCGAGAAACAAAACCCAAATCAAAACGAAGAAATCCTTAAATGCTGCTCAGAGTTCTGTATTAAGAAAACACTAATGCAGACGCTCTCACCCTGAGGACGCGCTAGGCCGGCAGCGGACCACCCAGAGGCACTAGAACCTGATTCCCTTCTCCTTCCTTCCTCAGTCTAGAGAAAACCACCGCAATGCTGTCACCTGCTGTCAGCCGCTGTCGTGAGCCGCTGTCACCCGCTGTCACCCGCTGTCGGCCGCTGTCACCCCACGGCCGCTCTCATACCACATCTCACATAAATCACGTTTTATTTTTATTTAAAGAATGACACCGGGGACGCATGGCTTTGTCAGCAAGAATCTGACCATCGACGGTATCACTGAAGCTGCGTTTTCACCAGTTACCCAGATGTCCCTGACGGAAGGCTGCTGTGTCAACACTGAGCTGCGAACACGCTTAGGCTCGAACGTTTGCAGCAGATAAGGAGTCTGTATCTGGAGCACACAGAGAATTCTTGCAACTCATCAGTAAAAAGACTTTTAACCCGATTTTAAAAATGGACAAAGGATTTGCTGCCCTTTCTCTGAAGAAGACATAGAAACGGCCAACGAGCACAGGGAAAGATCCTCGGTGTCATCAGTCACCGAGGAAATGCAAAGCCAAAGTACAAAGAGCTGCTTCACACCCAGCCCGTGGGAGGCGTGGCCATGACCGGGGCGGACCGCTGGTGGCCAGGGGCCCGGGGAGGGGAACGGCGGAGTCGGCTTTCGGCCTCCTCCCGGGGGGGATGGGAATTTTCCAGAACCAGACAGTGGCGATGGCTGCAGCACGAACACGGCTCCATGCACGGTGGCAATAACCGAGACGCGTTCTGCGTGCGCCGGCCCCGTGAGAACAGCCCCTGCACACGGCGAGTCGGGGCTCATCCGCCCTGTTAGAAAACAGCACCCCGCACCCCGCACCCAGCAGGTGCCTCCAGCTCAGACAGTCGGCAGTGCGGACAGGCTAAGAAACTCCTCTAAAAATAGATCCCATCTCTGGTTGCTTCTGAATGTGAAAACCTTGGTCTCCCCCTCAGACTCACACGGCGTCACGCTAGCTGCCACGTTACATAATCTCTCTTATTTTAGCTCAAGTGTCAATCGAAGACAATTACCAGAACGAATTTCTAGAACTTGCAAATGTTACACTGTCTACGAACTAGCTGGAACAAACCAGGTAACTCTGCTTTGAATAGAAGGCGACGTGACGCAGCAAGGGTGGTGATGCCTTCCCTCTTCTCCGCAGACGGCTCACCTGTTTGATGGCCGTGACCGTGATGACAAAGAACAGCGGGAGCCCGCTCGTCACTGGGCTCGTGGGGGTGTCGATAATCAACTGCAATTAAAACAGAATGACGTTAGACAGACTGGTTAGAAACACTTGCTTTTGCTTATTTCAAAGTGCTTTACTGGTACCCACTTTATCCCCCGACTAGACATCTACCGGACTGGGGGTAAGTCATCCTCTTTCCTATAAAACCGAGGGTAGTGCGCTCTGGTTAAGGGACTCGCTTAAGGAAACCGCACCAACAGCGGCAAAGACCCGAGTCTGACTCCAGGGCAAATTTTATTTTAATTCTCTACTCTGCTTTCGGCACCACGCTTCAATTACTTTATTTGAATAATTCAACGGTGGGGAAATTCTGAAAGTCCTTCCACTGTATTTCACATGACTGAGGAAAATGAGGTTGCTATTCTTAAAACGTATCGGACCCACGGTTCTCGGAGTCAGAGCTCCCTGGTTCTCTCCTTTCTCCTCCTCTCTGTGGTCTCTTTAGAGCATCCTTGTGCGCTTGGCAAGGGCCCACAGCATAGATTAGCGGCTGCTGAGTTTCTCCTAAAGACCAGGAAGACCCTGATTCCCCTCCAGGACTGGGAGGGGCCAGAACCAAGTCAAAGGGACCAAAGCACGTGTCCCTGAAGGAAGCAGGTGGAGGACGTTGTAGATAAGGGCACCTCGTCCTTGTTCTTCCTCGTTAGCAAA
The DNA here is from genome assembly GCA_028646485.1 of Cryptoprocta ferox. Classification (NCBI taxonomy): domain Eukaryota; kingdom Metazoa; phylum Chordata; class Mammalia; order Carnivora; family Eupleridae; genus Cryptoprocta; species Cryptoprocta ferox. The sequence continues at coordinate 132,443,672 of CM053574.1, read as the reverse complement.
CCCCAATCACCTGAGAATAAAGGTCACTTATTTAGATTGTATGTATGAGGTGATAAAAAAAAAAAAAGGCGGCCTTACCTGTACCAGAAATATGATAAGAAAATAGAAGTTGGCTATTCTTCTGAACTGTTCGAACAGGTTCTTGGGAATGAAGTTCCAAAAGGTGTACTGTGGGGGAGAAAAACGAACAGGCGGCACTGTGGTCACAGCGCACTTCCCAGTGTCACGCAGCTACGTGATGAGGCGCTGCATTTCAAAGCACAAAATGTTTAGTTTTAGATACAAAACTCACCATTCAAAATTTAGGGTTCTGTAGCCATTTTATCAACTGGCCGACCGTGGAAGTGAACTGCCGACACAGAACACGTTCCCCAGAGGAGCACACCAGTTACCCAGTCCCAGATAACCGATGTAAGGCCACGCCGCTTAACGACGGCTTTACTGTTAAAATAGATTTCGTGTCACGTAAACCTGTGACTGTTAACACATGTATGTTCAGCCTTCTTCCCTGACGGTGATGCCTCCGCAGGCTCCCTCTGGTCTCGTGACAGTGTTACCAGCGGGCGACAGGCAGCTATGAGAGAAGCCAGCATCACCAGGCCATCTTGGCCGGTGCGGAGCCGTCCCCGCAGCTCAGGTGTCCGGGGTCAGCCCCACGTGCCTCCCCTCCGTGGAAGGTCTGGGGGGCGGAAAGGGAGCTGGGTCTTGGCCGCCTCCTATTCTCTAGACTTTTGATTTTTGCCTCAGGTGGGGAGTTTCCTTAACTTTTGTGTTGCAAACAGCAATGTCCCAGAGGTCATTCATCTCCAGTAAACACTGAGCACGGTGTCGTGTCGGTCTGTTAGCTCCGAGTGTTCCCAAACCCGCCCGTCGGACCCACCTCAGCACCCCTTCCCTCACATGTCCTGTCTGATACCAGGCCTTTATGTTTTGCAAATGATTCCTGTTGGTGGCTCGTCTTCTGACTCCCTCAACAGTGTCTTTTGAGGAGCAGAAAATTTTAATTTTAATGCAGCCTAAGTCAGCAGTCTTACCTCCCACGGCCAGTGCTTCTGGTGTTGTGCCCATCCCCTGACGGCCCCACCCGCGTCGCGTGGATTTTCTCGCACGCTACCATCTAGGCTTCCACAGCTCTGTGTTCTACTTTAGGTCTGTGTTCCATTTCGAGTTAATTTTTCTGAAAAGTGGACCATCCATGTTGGATTCACTTTTTGCAAATGGACGCCCAGCAGTTCCATCACCGTTTGTGGGAGACACGGTCTTCGCTCTGTTGTGCTGTCATTGGTCCTTTGTCAAAGACCGGCTGACTGTCTCGCATGGGGGCCACTTCCGGGCCCTGTGCCGTCCCGTCGGCCAAGCTGCCCAGAGGAGCTACGGCCTGACATCTGATCTAGATGTTGGGCAGCGTCAGCCGTCTGATGGGCCCCTCTGGGTCTTTGCCTCTCCCTGAAAACTTCAGAATCAGCGTCCTGATGTCCACAAAATAACCTGCTAGGATTTGGATTCAGATTCGGTCGACTCTACAGACTGAGTTGGACAGAAGTGACATTGTCACAACACTACGCCTTACCATCCATGAACATGGAATGTCTCCCCATTTACCTGAATCTTTTCTTTCATCACAGTTTTATGGCTTCCCTCAGGTAGATCTTGTACGTATTTTGTTACAAGGACGTATGTGTTTTTTCTTTTTTCCCATGTTAATGTAACGGTGTTTCTAAGTTGCAAATTCAACGGCTGCTGGCCGTGTTGTTTGTGAGGTTTTCTTAGGATTTTTCTTTGAGATTTTCTCTGCAGACCATCATGTCACGTGTTAGTAGCGGTTTCTTCCTTTCCAAACCGCGTATGTCATATTCCCTTTCCTTTCCCACTGTATTAGCAAGGGCATCCGGTAAGATGCTGGATGTGAATGGTGGCGGGGAGCCTTTGCGCTGTTCTCAGTCTTAGGGTGAAAGCATCTCATTTTTCATCATTAAGAATGACGTCAGCTGTGGGTTTATTACAGATGTTCTTTATCAAGTTGAGGAAATTCTCCTGTATTCCTGGTTTGCAGAAACTCTACATCACGAATGGGTGCTGGGTTTTGTCAAGCGCACACTAGGCTTTCATCTGAGCGCAAACAAACTGAGAACCAAACAGCAGGTCTCTAGGTCAGTAATGGGGCCGTGGCACTAACAGAGAGCAGGGAATTCATGTCTCCATCTTCTCTACCTTGGTTTCTCAATCAGAAACAAACAAAAGCCAAAAAAACCCAACGCTGCCTGTCAATTCTCCCAAAATAGCGGCAATGTCTTCTCCCCCACCCTGAAAACCCCACAAAAAAACCAACCAACCAACCAACCAAAGAAAACAACAGAAAAACCATGGTCTGAATTCTTAATTTGCTGCCTACCTCAGGAGGCTCTGGCTACTCTATGGAATTCAGAAAGTATTTTCTCTAGGGGCGCCTGGGTGGCTCAGTCGGTTTAGCGTCCGACTTCAGCTCAGGTCAGGATCTTGCAGTCGGGCTCTGTGCTGACAGCTCGGACCCTGGAACCCGCTTCGGATTCTGTGTCTCCCTCTCTCTCTGCCCCTCCCCTGCTCACCCTCTTGTCTCTCTCTCTCTCAAAAATAAGTAAACATTAAAAAAATGTTTTAAAGAAAGTATTTCCTCTTTATTCTACTGCAAAACATGTGGCCATATCAAACCCTGGTCCTGACACATAAAAATCCAGTGAACTTTAGAGAATTATTTGAATTATTGAGGGACTGTGGTCCAGTTTTGTCAGGTGTAAAATAAGGACAGCAGCACGTGCCCTGGAGGAAGGGGCGGGTATCAAAGTTCTGCCTCCAAGTGGTGCTAAGAAAATAATGGGGACATTAAAATTTTACAGCTTGACAAACAGTACAAACACAATCAATCTTCTTAAATTTTTAAGAAAGATGTGTATTTTTTCTCTTACAGGGGCCATGACGAAAGAGTCAGTGACTTTCCACGAACGTTTAAAAAGAGATGAAAGGAAACAAGTCAGTACGCAGGCACGGCATTTATGTCTCATCTCCGCATTTCTGTGGCCAGCCTAGAAGGATCCTTTGTTCTTCACGGATTTCCTGAGCCCAAATGGAGCTGCCTTCAAGGCCCCACCCTGTGAAACCAACCTCATTTCCCAGCACCCAGGCCCGTATTTACTGCCCACTCATTGGTCAAAAACTTCCCCAAATACTTGAAATATGTTACTTGGTACCGAAGTCACATGGAAAAAAGTCCTACTTGAAACCCCATCCTCCACCTACTGAAAAATCGAAAGATAGAAGTCAAATGCAGTGTAGGACGTGCCTCACCACGCCTGGGGAAGAAAGTGGACGCACAGACACAGCCGCTGACGCTGGCGAGGACGTGAGAGAGTATCACAGCACTCCCTGACTTTTTATAGAGTCTTCAAAGTTTCCACGTTAGAAAGTCTTCATCTGACGTCTAAGAAAATAAATAGAGCATCAGTCGCTACAATCCTTCCAAACGGAAGTTTCACGAAGCCTAGAACACTATGTGTATATCTGGTCTTGTCCCTTTTTTTAAAAAAATTTTTACTGTTCGTTTATTTTTGAGAGAACGGCAGAGTGCGAGCAGGGGAGGGACTGAGAGAGAGAGAGAGAGAGGGAGACACAGAATCCGAAGCAGCTCCAGGCTCCGAGCTGTCAGCACAGAGCCCGACGCGGGGCTCGAACCCACAAATCGCAAGATCATGACGTGAGCTGAAGTTGGATGCTTAACCGACTGAGTTCCCCGGGCGCCCCTGCTCTTGTCCCGTTTTAACGCCCCCGTTTCTGGACCCCTTGGAGCTTCCCAGATTCTAGTGTACGAGGGAGGCAGCTCAGACGTGGACGTGAAAGCCACTTACATGATTGCTGAATTCTAATCAGGCAGGAGCGGCCACGCAGCTGCTCAGACATTACATTTTGTAATCTCCTTACCGCGCAGGATAAATTACTGTAATAAGTCATTACTGCGGATAATGTGGTCAAAAGGAGGGTCACTAATTCCTGGTGGCGTGTGCCAGGGTGAAAACCCGGTGAGATCATTTAAACGCGTGTGACCGCGTGGACGGATCAACACCATGCGGACAGAATACCGTAAAACGGGCATCTGACAACGCACGTAAGAGCCGGCGAGCTGAGGACTTTGTTAAATGGCGGGAGCAGAGCGTGTGCGGACCCGGGCACAGCGTCATCCGCGACTCGGACCTTCCCACGGCATCAAGCGCCGGCTCCCCGCCCTGTTCTGCGGACGGCACTGAGGACTGAAGGAGTGTGGTGTCAGCTCGCCTCGCCCCTGCAGACCCTGTGAGGAGTCCCGAGTCGCACAGGACGACCCTTGCTCTCGCTTCCGTCACACTGCGGACACCGTGCACCGAGGTGTGTGGGCCCCATGTCAAGGACGCTTTCCCGGCACCGGGCTCTGCCTGTGGCGGTGGCCGTGGTTCTGTTCCCGCCAGGAGTGTGGCTCGGGACAAAGCACGCAGCCCGCTGGTCCGCACCAGTCATGGTTGGGAAAAAACTCTAGACACGCCTGGTGCCGTTCCCTGCCCACCGGCGGATGGGAACACACGGACCGCACTGCACAGTCCTGGCCGTCAGGTGTCCTGACAGCCCTGACACCGCCCCGAGGGCCGGGCGAGGCTCCCGTGGAGGGAAATCCATGCTCGCGGGGCTGGGAGCCCGGGACGTGGAAAGCAGTCACACCCGGCCAGGATCTCTGGGGAAGGACGCCGAGCGGGCACCGTGCTAGGCGGCAGGAGGTGGTGCCGGGCCCGCAGACATGAAGGTCAGGGTCAGGCTCGCCGCTGAGGCTCAGTCCTCAGGCTGCCCCTGCTCCGACGGCCGGGCTCCTGCGTGGCAGACATGATGCTCTCACAAGTCCTAGGAGCGCTGTCTGCCCACCTCTGACCGGCAGACGCAATCCTCCGCGGCCCAAAGTCACAAGTGACGTAGCTTTCTCGAAGGTACGGGGTGACCGCATAGCCTCAGCCTAACGTCAGGTTTGCAGCGTCCTGCGGGCGGACTGGGGGCCACATGCATGTTGTGGAATCGCTGAGGCGGCACCGACCTCCTCCGGAGGCTGGGATGTGTTCTCGTTTCTCCTTCATCCCAGAGCCCTGCCCAGTGTCTCCCCCAGGAAGGACACGGAACTCTAATCGCTGACGCCAGTGCCGCCACCTCCAGGAAGCACGGTGAGCCCGGCGATGTCGCCCCTGCCATAAATGTTCACGCGGTAAATCTCTCTGATTAAATGCAGTCGAGCTGAGCGGAAGCTTCCGCGCGAGGAAGAAGTCTCGCCCAGCAGCCTTTCCCCAAGAGAAACGTTTTCGTCCAGAGAAAACACACGTTACAGCAAACGTTCTCTGGAACTGTCGTAAACTTAGGGTTTACAAATGCAGTTCTTTTTCCCACACACTGAGGTGTTTTTTGGGGTTTTTAAACATGTTTACTTATTTTTGAGAGGGAGAGACAGAGCTTGAGCAGGGGAGGGGCAGAGAGGGAGACACAGAACCCGAAGCAGCTGCAGCGGTCCCGCCCGGAATCTGAGCCCTCGGCTCCCACGGTCCCAGTGGCCTCCGCCCGACCCGCTGCTGCCGGGATGTTGACTTAGTTCTTCCTGCTCCGAAGGAACTTTCCTGAGAAGGAGCCGCACGGAAAGCCCCAGGGACGCCGCAAGTCCGTCTCACGCCCGTCCTCACTGGGCCCAGCACCGCGTCGCCATCGGCAGGAACCGAGGCGGCGTGGGGGCCCGGGTGTGGCAAGGGCGGCGGGCACGGCGGGGGCCACGGCAGGGGGAGCAAAGGTGGCGACTCGCGGAGCGTGGAAAGAAGGGACACCTCACAGTCACCGCGGGAGTATTTGAAAGGACAAGACGGAAATGATAAATTGGCTCTGACGCTTGACTCAGAGGACAGATCGGGAACGGCACTTAGAGAGCAGGAGCCTGGTTGTCTCCCCCACAACCGGACACGGTGTCGAGCCTCCCTCTGCGTCCGGCTACCTTCCACCACACGCATCAGGCAGGCCCTCAGAGCGCCCGAGTCAGCCAGGTGCTTCGTTTTCCAGAAGGTTCCTCCACAGAGCCCCAGGCAGAACTTCGCACACCAACCCGAGGGGACTGGGGGCTGGACATTCAGGCCAGGCTTTGTCCCTGGAGGGGGACACCGGCTGCCGTGTGAAGCCACCGGTGGCCAAAGGGCTGGACAAACGTCCTGGGCTGGACACCGGACAAGGTGGGCGGTTTAGTGGCACCCGTATCCGTGTTTCCGGCACATTCCCTGACTCTCGGTGCGCCTGTACTGCACGGGGGCTGACTCTTAAGAATTGCTTGAGCTTCCTGTTTTGGGGGGTGAATGGAGGCCCCTAGTGCGAGCACCACCTGAGACCGCCAGGGTCACACAGGTCCTGCTGCCAACACCTGCCTGGGATCCGGGCTGCTCGGTCACGCCTCCCGTCACCTACCCCTGAGCAACAACGTACCACACTCCTGGCTTGGGATTTTCCAGATGAACAATTCTGGTGATTAAAGCTATTGTTTCACGTCACAGTTTTAAATAAAATAGTTCCATTTAAAAAAACTGCCTTAAAGAGGAAGGCTTTTCTGCTCTCAGGTATTTACCAAACAGGCGCTCTGATAGTTCACAGAAAAATGTATTGTGTCCCCCACAACAATGTGCACACCGGGACCCGCGCCTGGGATCACATGCGCGCCCCCCGCGGACATGCACGCCGGGGACACGCGCACCCCACGCGGACGTGCGCACCGGGGACACACAGGCGTGTGTACACACCTTCGCGGACGCACGGGTGCGTGCATCTAAAGGGAACGTTCTCCAGATCTCCAACATTTGCCTTTTTGGTTCAAAGCCAGCCACTAGATTGTGCACCTGTCCCGGAGCCACTGCCCGGTCACTGTGCAGGCATGTGGTGTGCGCCTCCGTGTCCCCACTCTCCAGTCAAGGAGATCAGGCCTGCATTCGAGTGCTGACCCTCCAGTCACTGGCCTCCAGGTGCAGGTGCGGCGCTGACTGACTGACAGACGTATGCTCGGTGTTTCCACTTACAAGGTGGCCCCACGTCCCTCCCTCCACCGGTGACCCCCAGCATCATCTCTACTTCACAGGTGAGGACACCTGGCACGTGGCCAGACGGCCAACACGTATGTGGCAGGAGCAGGCCTCACGTGTCTGTGGGGTGATTAAGGGGAGGTGACGGAAATGCGGTCACCAGCCGTGGGGCTGAGCGTGGGCCGAGTGTGCTGTGCCACCCCACGTGGACGCCCACCACGGCGCCCGGTGGCGGCGGGCAGGAACCACGGCGACAGCCCCGGGGCAGGGCAGGGACCCGCCGCAGGGACACAGCTCACCTTGGAGGAGACGATTCTGTTGTCGGGGTGCCTCTGCGGGATGTAGGCCTCAGCACCTGGGGGGGGCTCCCTGTGCCCCACGTAGATGGTCCGGCTGTCCACGCAGTTCTCCTCGCCAGCACACTGCGGGCAACAGAGCGCCGTTAGCGCAGGTGACGGCCCCTCCGCGGAGCGCGGGCTGTAACGCGCGTCCTCCCGCACGGGAAGGGACCCCCTCACTGTACCCCCACAGGCTACGTTCCTCGAGGGACTGCACTGAGCGGGCGGTCTGCCCCGCAGGGGGAGCTGACGGGAAGCCCTTACGGGCTGGGTCGGGGGACAAACGCGCTGGGCTCAGACGCGGACACAACGCCTGGCCCCCCCCCGAGGCTTCCAACAGGACGGACGGCCGCCTTAGAAACGCGGCAGCGGGCCGTTAACGGGAGGGTAAAACTGGGTTCAGGATGGAGCTGCTGAGCCGTTTCGGGTCTCCCTGCTCAAGGGCCCCCCCTGGGAAGAGAGGACCCCGGTGTCGACTCTGTTTCATTCGGTATCGTGCACGCCAGGCACCCGGGACGCGTCTTCGGACCAGGAGAATCTTTTAAAACACTGAACCAGACCTTACGCCTTCAGCACCCAGGTGCCTAAGACACTGCAGCCACAGGTGAAGGACTAAAATGCAGCCCCCGGGTCCTGGCCCCCCAGACCGGCAGTCCAGCCCCGGGTCCTGACCCCCCAAGACCGACAGTCCAGCCGTGGGTCCTCGCCCCCCCAGACCGACAGTCCAGCCCCGGGTCCTGGCCCCCCCAGACTGACAGTCCAGCCCCGGGTCCTGGCTCCCGCCCCCCAGACCAGCAGCCCAGCCCCGGGTCCTGGCCCCCCCAGACCGACAGTCCAGCCCCGGGTCCTGGCTCCCGCCCCCCAGACCAGCAGCCCAGCCCCGGGTCCTGGCCTCACACCCGGTCAGCGTGTTGGGGTGCAGTGAGCAGTGGTGGAGAGGAGGTGGGAGCACCGGTGCTACAGAGAAGGTCAGTGTGACAGGACAGGAAGAAAAGAGAACAGAGGCGGGAAGCGAACCGCACAGCCAGCCACGCGGGAGCCAGACGGTGCCGCCCCCACCAGGCGCTGCACCCACCCACTCCTGGAGCCACGCGGACAGGGCCACATAGGCCAGTGGTGTCCCTGTGGGCCGAGGTGAGGGCAGCCTCACATCGCCTTGTTTTGTTCTTTGCCGGTGCAGCGTGACGCATGCCCACCACCCAGCTTGGTGGGACCAGAGCCCACAGGTGCATCCCCGGCACCACGGCAGCCGCACGCGTGCACCTTGCCTCCATGCCTGCTCTAGGGCCTGGCTGTGCCGGCTGTCCATGCGGACTGAGGGCAGAGACCGACTCGGTCCCCAGAACCCCACCCGTGTTTCCAAGGACACGCAGCAGGGACGCGGGAAACGGTGCAAGATCGCTGGAGAGGCCTGGCAGGGACTCGGGATGCGGCACCCAGCAGCCTGCGATGCGAGGGCCGGGCCCGCGTCCCCAGCGCCCAGGCCCTTCCCTGCTGTTTCCCCGCTGGGTGAGGCCACCAGTAAGGGTGCTGACTGACACACCGGCGAAAGAGCTTTACAAACAAATCTAAGTCCCGGACGTCCCTTCCTTGCTCAAGACACAGCCACGGACGCTTCTCATTCCCCCGGATTCTAGAACTTATGTTGAGAAGGAACATATAATGAAGGAACCGGAAAGGAAAGAAAAGCATTAAAACGTAAGTTGTGATACAAGGATGAAAAGCCTGAGAGCCTTTCTCCTACGCTTCAAAGACATCCGCTGGCCTTCAGCCCCGACACCGGCTCTGGAGGCCCAGGTCCTCCCAGCGCGGGGACGTGTCCGCTGTGCTCGGAGGGGGGCCTCCCGGCCGCGTCCAGCCTGCGACTCTACCTATTGTGCATCGGGACGCCGTGCCCGCCCGCGGGACGAGACCAGACCAGGAGAGTAACTGGACGCCAGCGAGCACTGGGCTGCCTAAGTCACTGCAACAAAACCCGTCTGGGAATGAGCCACGTTCTTTCTGGATGAAAACGAAGCTCTGAGGGAGGAAGCTACTGTCACACCGTCCCCAAGGAGCAGAACGGAGCAGGGACCCGCGGGCTTCCGGCAGACCCGTGGCCTCTGTGAACAGACTACACTCGGCGGGCAGAGAGGCCATCAGTGACATTCTGCGTCCAGCTGCCCCTGCTCACCACGTGGTCAGTGTAACAGCCCAGGAGGGACACCAGGGAATGGCGCTTACAGGGGTCTCACGTGTGGCCCCGACAGGCAGGAAGTGTCTTTGGGTTCAGATCCAGACCAAGGTGAGTTCCGCGTGCTGCTCTCTGCACAAATGTCCAATTCCAAAAAAGCAAAGACCAGGTGTGCAAAATGTATACACAACACAGCCAACCAGACGCCCCTGGAGAAAGCCTGGTTCACAGTCACGCCCACATCACACACGCGTCCTGCAGCTGACAGGCTCCGTGACTACGGACACGCGCGGCTCAACACTTGTGTGTCCACTTTGGTCACAATACTCTGCTTCTCTGCACACTTAGCACTAAAAACAAACCTATTAGCCCCAAGTATGCAACTTCTTTTTTTAGATGTCGGTTTATTTTTGAGGGGGAGGGGCAGAGAAAGAGGCACAGGGTCCAAAGCGGGCTCTGCGCTGACAGCAGACACACGGCTAGAACTCACGAACCCTGAGATCGTGACCCGAGCTGAAGCTGTTGGCCTGAGCCCCCGGGCATCCCTCGCCAGTCTTGCACACAAAAAGCCACATGCGTCACCAGGAGCCCTGGGGATGGAGACGTGGGTCGTCTCGAAATCTCCGATGGCAGGAAGACGGACACGCCGGCCTCTCTCTCTAGGGATTCCTCTCGGGTGGGACGCCCTCCGGGACTTGAACCTTGGAGCCCGGAGATGGCTAGGGATGCTTTCAGCAGCGCAGGCCGCAACACTGGCCGCTGCTGTCCTCTGAAGTGCGCACAGACCGGGGGGCGCCCTGGTGCCTCCAAGGCGCAAACCTGCCCCCCGCGCCCTCGCCGCGCCGGGCCCAGGGCGCCCCCGGCTCACCAGCAGCAGGGAGGCCGCAGCCCGGTGGGTCAGAGGAGGGAGGAGTCTCTCTTATTTCCACATGAATGAGACTGTCATCTACAGAAACAAGGGGACAAACGCCAAAAACTACAACAGCTGACGGGGGAGGGGGGAGCGCAGCCTCAGCGAGACTGTGGGGCACACGCTGCTCCACGGGGACACCCTTTTCCAGAAACGAGGCTCCAGGAGGAGCCTCGAGCAGGGAAGCCCCTTCGGCAGCGAGCGAGACCGAAGAGCAGACCCCACGTGTGCCGCGGGGCTCAGCTCTCTCAGCCCGCGAACCCACCAGCAGCTCCGGGTGCGAAGGACGCTGTCCTCGGAGGTGAGAGCACGCGGTGTGTTTACGTCCAGTCCGGAAAGACGCAGGCAGACGGCCAGGGTTATCTCAGTGGACTGTGTGTCGGTAATGAACTCTGACTAGGCTAGTCGCTGTGCGAACGGAGTGGTTTACACAGAAAGGGTGTTCCATCCTGAACACGGGTAGATGTGACTTGGTGGACAGAGAGCTGATGTTAACACAGCAGACCCTCCGTCGTCCGCTTCTGACCTTGATAAAGCAGCTGGCTCCCAAACGGTAAAATTCACCAAAGGATCTGACGTCCAGCCCGTTCAGATCGCTAAAGGGATACGCAAGCAAGCTGGGCGTCAACAGAGCACGTCGGCGGTCAACATCACGAGGGGGTGCGAGGTGCGACTGGAACCACCAGGACACTGAACTTGACGCCCCCCCGGGTGGGTGTGGGGAGCCGGGGCCGCACCACCACGGCAGGATCGCGGAGGGGGACGGTCCGCACTTCCCCACGCGACCCAGAGATCCCACCCTCGGGTTTGCGCCCAGGAGGAGCGGGAGCACAGGTCCACGTAACAGCACGTACATGCGTGTCCACAGTGGCAGCATTCACAACAGCCAAAAGGTGGAAACTGAATGTCAATCACCAGAGGGACAGACAAGGCCCTTCCGCCCACACGACAGAGTCGCTCCACAGCCACGAGAAGAGCACGCGCTTCAGCCCGGGCGGACCCTGAAAGTGCACGTGAGGGGAGAGCAGAGCGGAAAGGCCACGTGCCGCAGGGTTCCATGCACACAAAATGTGCGGGACACGCAAATGCACAGAGACTGGGCTTGCCGAGCGCTGGGCGGGTGACCGCTGGCGGTTTCTTCCGGGGTGAGGAAAATGTTCTGACGGGGGGGGGGGGGTGGCGGGTACGCAACACCGGGAACAGGTTCCAGCAGACACCGACCAGTGTCCACGCGAAGGGTGGCCCCTGGGGTGGGTGGGTCACACGTCACCAGCGGTGACGGATACGCATGCTTGAGCGAGGTCACCACGTGTCACCCCGGGAACTTGTGGGCAGTGCCACGGTCGGGGGTCACACATCTCACGTGCGCTTGCCACACACAGTCCCGGGGCTCCAGCATGTCCCCCCTCGTCCTCCTGGAGGGAGAGGCCCCTCTTGTGCCTGAACCCCCTCCCCTTCCCAGGCTTCCCCCAGAGTCTACAAACAAAGCCTGTAAGAAGCACAAAACCCACCGGGGGGGCGGCGGGTGGGACGCATCCTAAAGGCCTCGTGTCCGTCACGCACGGTTCTTGCTCTGCACGAGCAGGTGCCGAGTCCCCCAGTGGACGGGGAGGGCGTGCGCCCAAGAGCCGCAGCCCCAGACAGGGACCTGTCGGCGCTGCCCCCTGGGGGCCCGGCGGCGGGTACAGGGCAGGGGCTCCGGAAGCTGCGAAGCTGGATGCTTGAGCTCACCGGACCTGCAAGCGGCCAGAGCCAGGTGAGTCAGCACCCGCTCGCCTGCCAGGCACAGGCAGACGCGTGTGCAGAAGCTGTGGGCGGGCGGGGGACACTGCTAAACGTGCCCATCAGAGTCACTTCTGGGACCGTCACGGCCGTAAGGGAGCAAACAGGGAGGATGTCGAAGGCTCAGGGAAGGAGGGGGCCCCTGTGGGCACAGGACCGAGCCTCCTGGAAGAGTCCGCGGGAGCTGAGGACATTCTTCCAGGAGCAGGTGGCGGGAGCCCGGGCCGAGCGCGGGAGGAGAAGAAAGGTGTAGCCGCCCCCACCCCGAGGCGGCCCCCTCCCAGGAGAAGGCAGCTGTTCTGAGAAAGGGGCGCTGCAGTGTCCCGAGACGGGAGCCGCTCTCCGAACAGCCTGCAGCGCTCCTTCCCTTGATCCCTCTTTTCTAAAGACAGTTTTGACATTGGGATTGACCCTCGGCTGCCTGAATATCCCAGACCCGTACAGGGTCACGTGTGTGGCGGAGCAGCCTTTCTGGCAGTATGGCGCTCCTATCTGGCAGCCGAGGGCCTCAGGGATGGGCCGACCACGGGCCACGCTCTCTGTGATTGCCGGAGTCCCTCTGGGCCCAAGTGACACTCGGTTCCAGGAGACCTAGGGTGCAGGCTCGAGGTGCGCTGCAGCGTTCAGGTAGACCCGGACTCCTGTCTCTGGGACCTCCGAGTGCTCCTCTCTCCGGTAGACTTTTCTAGAACCGGCCACTCGACAGGGAGTAATCCCAAACCACAGGCCATCACCACGGCGGCCTGGACCCCAACAGGAAGACACCAAAACGGTCAGCGGAATAGCTTTCAACAGGGTTCAGGGTCAACCGGCTTCTTGAAAATGAGTGACGACGTGGCCTTGCCCACAACTAACAGTAAAGGACCAATGGAGCAGAGCAGTGACCCCCAGTCAGGCAAAGGCCAGGCCACCAAGACTCTCCTGCAACTCAGCGTGTAATCCAGGCGATAAAAGGAAGCGTCCGGGCCCCACGCTGGAAGAAGGGAGAAAGAAGAACGGAGCCTTCGTCCAGAGCTGGCAGTGCCCCCCGGTGTTGGGGGTGGGCGCCAGGGGGCAGGACCTTAGCTCAAAGCGGGACCCAAGCTCCCAGGCCGGCCCCACGCGGGAAGTGGGGGCCAAGCCTCAGAGGTCCGAGACGGAGCCCGGTCCTTCCCGGCCGGGGCTGCACGGCCGTGCTGGGCGCCGCAGTGTGCAGCTGGCCCGGCCCCCGGTCCCCGTCGCTGGGGACTCTCCACCCTCCCCACACTTTTACTCAGACGGGGCTGCCCCCATGTGAGTGACCCACACACGCAGCAAACTACAGGGCGCAGAGATGGACCGGCAGCTTCAGGGTGTGAGCGCCGCTGCCGTGTCTGCTCCTGATGGATTTTCTTCAGAAATTAATTAGAAATTCAGATTTTTAATGAGCCACTTGAAAGTACTCTCCCCGCCTCCCGCTCCCCCTCCTTGAAATTTTGGACAGTGAATGAGGGAGAAAATACCCTCGCTGACCTGCAGCAGGGCCAAGGCCACCCCAGGGGCCCTGAGTGCCTAAGAGAGTGTCCTCAAGGCCTCTCCGGCCACACGCGACTTTGGGCTGTTAGGACGTATCCACCCTCCGCGCAAACCTCCTTCTGCGTCGAGCGATGGAACGAAGCCTGCTGTCATCACACCCTGGAAGGAGCTGGTTCCAGGCCGCCGACGAGGTGGGGGACCGAGAGCTCGCTGGAGAGCGGACTCTGTCCACGCAGGCTCCCCCCCCACCTCGGAGCCCCCGCCGGAGCCGCCCCCCCAACTCAGAGCCCCCCGCGCCACGCGCCGCACACGGGTAACACCCGCCCCCCAGGACGCGCCGCAGACTACCTCACCGGGGCAAACACCAGCTCGGAGACCGCGAACACACTGCCTGCAAACCGCTTGCGCTCCCTCCGTATGAACATGCTTTTTTGACTTTTCCTTTCAATCAGCTACAGTATCCGGTTCCCTCACTACGAGCAAAATAAAATCTTAAACAGTGTCCGTTGGTATTTGCATGAGAATCACGGCTTTACCTTTTCTGAAAATTATTGTCCAACTATGGGGGGTGGGTACACCAGTTTGGGACCCTGACCTTGAATGAAGTTCAAGTAGGTCCTGGGGTTTGAATCACCAGATTCAGGCTCTGCCTGAAGCTCTCACTCTCCAGGGAAGACCATATAAACAGGACGAGGAATGTTCCAGAAAACAAAAAACAGAACCATTGTAACAGCTGGCTCATCACGCGGCCATATCAAAGGAACTAAGAAAACAAGCAAACCAACAGGAAAGGACACAAGTTTGGCACCGTGGACCCCCGCCCTTGCCACCCTCCCCAGACCTCAGGTCGCGGACAGCGGCAGGAAGGCCGGCTTCGCCCCCGCCAGGCACACCCAGCCTTCACACAGCAACACGGAAAGGTGCCAGCGCCCACCTGCCCCCCGGGAGCACAGCCGCTCGCTCTCCAGACGCCCCCCCCCCCCAGCGGAGCTGACTCCCTACCTCGGGGGCTGCGGTCACAGAACAAAGCTGGTCACCTGCCCTTGCAGGCCTCGTGCTACAAGCGGAGGAAGGGGGTTCGTGACATGCTGGGTGAGGGCCCGGCCCGGCGGGGCAGGACTCTGGGGAAGATGAAAAAATGCCCTAAACACATTCAGGGCATCTTCCACACGGGCCTGGGACGCACGTGGGTCACAGGGCTCAGGCCAGGCTCCGCCTAAGGAGCTGGGACAACGGCAAAGGCTCCTTCTCACCGGCCTCCCTGCTGGTGCCAGACGCCTCCTTTCTGCACCAGCTCCGACCTCAGGGGCGCCCGGCACCTTGAACAACTGAGAACCAGCCAAACGCAAAGCCTGTCACAGAGCAGCCCTGGCCCGGCCGCTCCTGACCTCCGGGAGCTAAGGAATGCGACACGTGTCGATCCCAGCTCCCCCCAGTGGAGGAGGCGCAGGGGCTCTGCACACCCGCCACACGGGGCGGGTGGTCCCCACATAGGCAGGCGCACGTCCCAGAGCAGGGATCTGGGGCAGAGCTGGTCCAAGCCGCCCAGTGGGCTCGCTCCGACTCGGCCGCTGCCCCACCGACCGCCCAGAAGGGGAAGGGGCACCTTCCGCTCAGGGGCAGGGTGACCTGGGTCGGCACCACCTGAGGGTGCACGACTGTCCAGCAGGATGACAGTAACCCTGAGCTGCAGCGCCCCACCCCGCAAGGAGCGTTCCCAGAGGCTCTCCACTCCACGACTGCCCTCGGGCTGTGTTGTGCTAACGCCCTGGCCGGGCAGCGAGCCTGCAGGCTGAGGAAACGACTCGCAGAAAGAGTGGCGTCGAGTCTCTGACTCCACGGTGAGCGATGATTTCCCGTGAAAGGACACTCGCATCGTGTGTGCTCAGAGCTCTGATTCGCAGACACACGACGACGGGCTTATCCCCAAAGGACGGGCAGAACCCGCCACGTGCTGAGGTCCGGCCCCCGAGTTCCCACGTGGGACAGGGCGGACGCCGGCGTGACTGTGCCCGGCACACGGGTCGGGCTCCTCGAGAGTCCGCAGAGCTGGGCGTCGTGTGGCCGGCTCGGGGCGTGACAAGAAAGGTTAGGACGGAGGAGAAAAACACATTCACGTCAACCTTACCGCAAACCCAGCGGTTTTCAAAGTCTTCGAGGCAAGAACTACACTGCAGTACGTTTTAGACCAGTCGTGACCAGTGGACACACGTGAATACAGGAAACGAAACGTCGGGGACCCTGCTCCCTCGTGTTCCCGGCGCTGTTTTGTAAATGTTGGCTTTCCGCTCCCTGCGCTGCGGCCTGTGAGCAGGAAGGGCTCCTCCCGCCGCCCTGTGTCCTCCGGGGACCTGGGGCGCGTTGTGCGGGGTTCAGGTGTCCTCGGTCTGCAATCTGCGCATCAGCGTGTCAACTTCCCTAAGGCTCCTCGATTAAGGTAATTTCTGGAACAGGGTCTATTTTATCTTCTCCCATGGTGTCATCATCTCCCATTTCCGAAATGCAATAAACAGGGAGACAGGACTGCTGCCTCCTCTCACTAATGAGCCTGGAGGCGAGGCACCAAAAGCCTTGATTTCGGGACCTCTGACCTCCGCCTGTACAACAGACGGGATCGCAGCCCGTCCGGCGTCAGCAGTTTCCAAGGGAAAGGGAGATCCTCACAGCGAAATGAGCTTTCACGGAATTTCTGTTAAGAAATGGGTGAGGTCAGGAGCACTGTGCCCTGAGCTCTGCACGGGCATCGCCTGGAGCCCACGGCCCAGGCCTGCACGGCTCCGTCCCCTCCAGAAGCCTGAGCATCGGGGAGACGCCACGCGGCAAGCACTGCCCCCAGCGTCTGCCGTTCCCCGTGTTTCCACCTGTCTAACTGCAACGTGGAAAATCAGTTCCGGGGCGCCTGGGGGGCTCAGTCAGTTAAGTGTCCGACTTCAGCTCAGGTCATGATCTCACGGTTTGTGGGTTCGAGCCCCGCGTCAGGCTCTGTGCTGACAGCTCGGAGCCTGGAGCTGCTTTGGATTCTCCCTCTCTCTCTGCCCCTCCCCCACTCATGCTCTGTTTCTGTCTCAATAATAAACAAAAAAAAAAAAAAAAAAAAAAAAAGAAAATCAGTTCCATCTCCCCGAGAGGCACGACTCACACTTCTCACGAGTCTCCGTATTTCAAGGGACGTGACACCCCGCTGCTGAGCCAAATGGCAGGTACCGTGTCCCAGTGATAAAGGCAGGGCTGTTTCAGCTGTTAACTGTAAATCTACAAAGCGTCAAAACAAGTACACCTTCCTACCTGTTTCTCTTAACGGCAGTGTCCCTAACGGCTGGCTTGGACTCGCGCTCACCAGCGGGGCCAGAGAATGCAGTTCGGAGGGAAGAGCCCCGAAAATGTGCTCGCGGTCACCCCGTTCCTCACCCCCGGGGGGCTCACAGCCTAGAATGCACGCAGGCCAGCAGGTCTGCGGAGAGTGAACCCCGCCTTTACCAGTAGCTGGAAGGGCACCTCGCCTGCCTGCTCAGATGGGAGGGAAGGGGGCGGCCAGCTCTGCTGGGTGTGCAGCCAGCAGACCCCGCTGGGCTCCAGAAGCAAAGGCTGTGGCGGGAGTTTGAAGGCCACTTCTAAGTGCAGAGCACCGTCCGCACGTCCTGTCCTCAGAATCGGCAGTGAGTGGCTAACAGAGCTGCAGTCGCACGCCCTGCTGCCGAGGGCCAAGCCAGGGGCAGCAAAGCAGTTACAGGTGCAGCTCCATTCTGGGGGGGTGGGGAGCAGGAGATAGCCCCTCATCACCTGGGAGGCCATGAGACGCCCTCCCAGGGAGCGTGGGGGGGGTGGGAGATGACCCTGGAGCACCCACAGATTTCCACGTCCCTGGGGGACCACAGGTGAACCACATACAGGTCAAGCCCTTGCCTGAGTGGCCCCCAAGGTCCTCGTGACTCCCCTACAAAAACACAAATCACATCTAGTAACGGATCTTACCCGGATACGAGGGAGGCCATCACAACGCAGAAATGAACAGACAAGTCGCAAGGACTGAATAGACTTTTCCCCCAAGGTCTGCGAACGGCCAAGATGAGCAGCCATCAGGGAAATGCACACTGAGCCCTGGCCAAGCCGAAGGAGCCAGTCACAGGAGGCCCAGACACTGGGACTCCGTCTACACGGCACGCCGGCAGGCAGCCCGTGCTGCCAGGGCTGAGGGGCGGTGACTGCTAAGGCACGCTGGGTTGCTTTCGGGTGAAGGGGTTTTCGAACTCCGTTACAGGGACGGTCCTGCAACCTGGTAAATGTACTAAAACCTGCCGGGTTGCACTTTAAAGAGGCGGGGTTCGTGACGTGCGAACTGTACCCCAATGAGGCCGCTGGGCAGCTCCCCCACAGATGCCCCGCACCTGCCGGGGCCGCCCTGTACTTCCCTCTCACCCCGAGACACGGCTCTACCAGATTCCCTGCAGTTTGGGGACCAGCGACAACATTTTTAAGGTTCTGTTTTAACACCTGGCATTTTCTAATGGATAAAACGGAGTTCGGTGTGTTTCCAAAGACGCATCCCTAACAGAGAAACTCAGAAAGAAACTGCAGCCAAAGTAGAACACAGCAGGGAGTGATCACTGTCCCCTCACGCTCTGGATGCAGCCCAAGCAGGACACTTCACTTGTGGGGCACACGGGGCCCCCGATTATCTTAGATGCAGTCACTGCTCCTCCTGGGAGAGGGGTTCCCAACGTCTCAGCGCAAACATCCTCCTCTGCCGTCTCCCTTCCTGCTCTCCCGTCCCAGGCGGACGAAGAGCCTCTGAACTCAGAATTCCAGCAGAACGCGGCTGAACGACCGTGCGCGGCGGGGGGACCTCTCTCACGACCCCACCGTCCGCTCTGTGAGGACTCGGGGCGGTAAAGTCAGGAGCAGGCAAGGACACGGGAGGTTCTCAGAAATGTGCTGAAAAGGTTTTAGCCCGTGTTAGTCACCTAACGGGAGTTTGAACGTCAGCGCAAACAGAGCAAACGCATGAGGCAAACCACACGCTGGGGCCGGAGCAGAAGCCTGTAACCCGACCGCCCGCAGATTCCCGGGTGGGTCTCTGCGGCGGTCCTCCCGACAGCCACTGCCGGTCACAGGGACCCAGTGACGGAGCAAGTCCCGCTCCGGGTCCGCTTACAGCTTTCACAGGCAACGTTTCCTGTCTGATGGGGAGGAAGATAACCAGGGCTCGGGGTTTCGAGGCCCTCCTCTGGCGCCCGCCCCGCCCGCCCTCCCCTCCTGGGGCTCCTGCGGGTTTCCACCCCGCGGCGCGGGCCTCGCCCAGGCAGGACCGTCACAGCCCCCTCCACGGGAGCCGACGTGCGTCGGCAGCACCCACGGGACCCACGTTCTCTGCCACCAATCGCCAGCCTTTCTGGCGGCCTGTGGGCACTGCCTGGACCTCAGCGCGTGAGGCCCCCTCTGCCCCCACCGGACCGGGGCCCCTGGCGTCTGTGACAGACCAGGACCACCTCTGGCCGTAATCGGTGGTGACGCCCAGATTCCCTTCCCGGGGAAAAGCGGGGTAGTCACGAGATGCCGGGGGCATTCTTCTGCCAGGGACAGATTTCTAAACTCAAAATCATCAGGATCACGAAAGCACCCGGGACGGTCCCCGTGGTCCGAGAACACGGACCATCTGGAAAACGTGAACCGTCAGCTGACTAAGCGGGAAACTTCCTGGGTCCAGAATCGAAATAAAAATTCTAACCACAGTGACTTTTACTCTACCCTGGCCTCGCCTGACTCTGGTGCTCCCAGTGGTACACAGACACGGAGCGCCACGCAGAGCGCGTGGACGGGGGCGCGCCAAGGGCAGAGCACGGGGACCCCGGGTCCAGGGGCGGAGGAGACAGGCAGGCCAAGAGCAAAACCCCACCAAGGCACCCAACCCTCCCCTCCAGACAGCGGCATGCGGAGAAACGCCATGTGCCTGACAACGTCAACGTGAAAATGGCGGGGGAGTGGTCAAACCACTCCCCCCCAGCTTCCCCCAGCCCCCTCCCGCCCCCCATCCTGGTTCTGAGTGACTCCCCTGCAAAGGGCTGTTCCCCGCATTTGCAGACAAGGGCGCACTATCGAGAGCTCCCAGGTAACCTCACACAGGTGAGTCACTTCCGCCACCGATCCCTGTGTACTGTAGAGGGTCCGCTCAGACACAGGGGCGAGGGGGGACCCCCATGTGCTGGCCCGGGGATGGGGCACGGCGTGGCAGGGACCACACAGAGATGACGAAGGCAATGTCCCCACAGAGAGGAGGGTGGCAGAGCCAGGCTCAGGGGACAGAGGACGGCCAGAGTGGCCTCTGTGCAGGGGGCCAGGACCTCTCAACAAGGAGCAAATCAAGCTGACGTTAGTGGGGGTGGGGGCTGTGGTGGGAAGATGAGCCAAAGGCAGCCATCAGGTGGCAGAACAGGACGAATTCTGAGAGGGGTTCGGCGGGGGGGGCGCTCCGGGAAGGACCATACACCAGGGACTAGGATCTGCGCCGGGCTCCCTGCGCCACGGGTCAGAGACTCCAGCCGGGCCACACCCAACCCTGGACCCTGCCACCCGGGGCGCGGGCCGTGGCTGCCCAGCCCCCCGAGCTCCTCCTGCACGAGAAAAGGCAGGGTCCGTGTCGCTGCAAATTAATGACTGTCCTTCTGTGAGCCAGAGGCCACGGGAGCCCGTGGTCCCCAGCGGGCACACTGCCCTGTGTCCCCGAGACCAGAGGAGGAGGCCACACGCCCAGCAGTCCCCGTGTTGCGCGCGCACCGGGAAGGCGAGGATGCTGGGAAGCACAGACCACACTCCGCGAGGACAGAGCGGCAGGGCTGGGCGCCCCTCCCGTCCAACCCCTACATCTGTCCCCAACCTGGTGACCCGCGTCCACACTGTCCCCTCCTCCCCAGACACGCCCGGGTCCTGGCCTACTCATCCGGGTGGAAATTCATGTCACAATGCAGCCTCCGTGGCTCCTCAACAGTAACACGGTCACGTGAGGATGCCACGCCGCCTGAGCACGTGGGTCAGCAGAAAACGGTGCATGGGGACAGCAGATGAACGTTAGGAGGACAGAGGCCGTGACCGTCAATACCCAACCCCCAGGCCTCCGTGCGACGCTCGGCAAACCAGCCCCGGGACTGGTTTGGCAGGGGCAAAACCACATGCTTCTGTATTTACGTCCCACAACTGACGCTCCCCCCCGCCAAGATGAATCGGCCAGAAAACCAGGCGACCTACCGACCTCACAAACGGAAACGTGTTCGTGTACACGGGGCATTTTAACATCTGGAATTACGCACCTTCTACTGCGGTGGAGACGGATGCTCTAGACACTAAACACTCACCTGGTGAAGGGCAAGTGGGAGCCACGGCGCACGGTTTGGGGAACACGGACAGCGCAGACACGGCGGCCCCGCGGGCGTCCACAGTCTGCGAGCGGGAGGCCTGAAGTCCAGCAGGGCCTCGGAGACCCCGAAACATAGACCCCGTTCTGGGAACAAGCCAGCCCCAGAGGTCAGAAAAGGTCAGGGCACCCGCTCGGGTCAGTGATGTGTCAACAGGCGACGCGTGCGGGGACAGGACGGCCCCTCAGCGCGAGGCGACCGCCCGTGCGTGGCCGCGGCCCAGCGAGGCGCCCAGGACAAGCACACAGCGGACTCTGCAGACTGCGTGTGAAGAGAAGAACGTAAAACATCGCACGACGTTCACGTCGACTTCACTGTGAAACAACACCCGGCAGCACGGGTTAGATACACGCGCGGTGGACACGGGGTGCAGCGGCCCCACCGCCAGGAGCGCCGGCCCACGCGAGCCCCGCGCCGGACGGGAGCCGCTCGCCCCCCGGGCGCCCCTCCAGATGCTCGAGGGCGGGGTGAAAGGTCAGGCCCCGGCTGGCTTTCGGCGCAGGCCCCTGGGGTGACCGATCCTCGACCAACGCGCGCCCTCACCTCCCGCCCGCGGCCAGAAACCAGCGGCTCTGCCCTCCTCAGAGCTGGTGACGCGCGCAGAGCCGCCCTCACTCTCACCAGGAAAACAGCTCAACGCTCTTGCTGCGTCTGAGGCCCACTCAGCGGAGGCCCGTGTGTTCTTCCTCCTTCTCCAGGCTGCTTCCTAGCCCACCTGGGTCACGAAACAGCCTGAGGGGCAGTGGTGGGCCTGAGGGCCCGGACCGAGAGGAGAGGCCAAGGGCAGCCCCGGGGCTCTGTCCCCGTCAGGCCCAGCCAGCCTGCAGCATGAGGCCGGAGGGTCAGTGAGAGAGGCTTCCAGAAGCCAAAGCCACAGGTTGGAAGGAGGGACTGTCTGTCCAGGAGCACCAGCACAAGGGAGGGGTCGGTTGGCCAGGAGCACCAGCATGGGAGAGCGGTCAGCCGGCCGGGAGCACCAGCACGGTGGGGAGGGGTCAGCCGGCCGGGAGCACCAGCACAAGGGACGGTCAGCCGGCCGGGAGCACCAGCACCGGGGGTCAGCCGGCCGGGAGCACCAGCACAAGGGAGGATCAGCCGGCCGGGAGCACCAGCACTGGGGGTCAGCCAGCCGGGGCACCAGCACAAGGGAGGGTCAGCCCCCCGGGAGCACCAGCACCGGGGGTCAGCCGGCCGGGAGCACCAGCACCGGGGGTCAGCCGGCCGGGAGCACCAGCACAAGGGAGGGTCAGCCCCCCGGGAGCACTAGCACCGGGGGTCAGCCAGCCGGGAGCACCAGCACAAGGGAGGGTCAGCCCCCCGGGAGCACCAGCACAAGGGAGGGTCAGCTGGCCGGGAGCACCAGCACTGGGGGTCAGCCGGCCGGGAGCACCAGCACAGGGGAGGGTCAGCCGGCTGGGAGCACCAGCACAGGGGAGGGGTCAGCCAGTCGGGAGCACCAGCACAAGGGAGGGGTCAGCCGGTCGGGAGCACCACCACAAGGGAGGGTCAGCCCCCCGGAGGGGCACCGCGCCCCGGAGGCAGGCCCCCCGCAAACTGCACGTGCTTCCCCACGCCGAGCGCAAGGCAGAGGGGTGAGGGCACCGTCCTGTGCCCCCGCGTCCCCCGCGGGAGCCGGGGCGGCCGCTCCGCGCTGCTAAGGCTCCCGGGCTGCGGCGCCTCCTGACGGAGGTCCTCCCCCAACCCCGTCGGGGCAATAAAGGGCTGGAAAAGCCCACAACATTCTCAAGGCTCGAGGTCCAGACAAGTTCCCTGGGAACGTTCTGGCTGAGAACGTGCCCTCCAGCGGCAGAGACCCAGCCACGCGGCAGGGACGCGGCAGGGAGGCCGGGCGCCACACGCGGAATATGCCGGAACAAAATAAGGCACGTCTGGCGGTTCATAAGAAAGGGAGTTGTGGTTACGGCCACGGATGCGCGAACACCCGGCTTCGCGTGCGGCGCGGTGATTAGCAGCAGTTCCACACACGCAAGCGCAGCTTCCGGTTTCCCTCCTCCCGGTCTGGTCTCCAGCGTCTCCGTGGTGCTGACTCGCTTGCCCGACGCGGCCGCCGCTCGACCCCGGGGCGCGCTCCCCGTACTCCCAGGACGGCTGGGAGCGACTTTCCGGGGGAGGGTCCTCTTCACCGGCCCCCCACCCCACGCGGGGGGGGGGCGAGGCCGGTGAGCTGTTAGAGCCCAGGCACCGGCCTCCGCCTCTGAGGCAGCCTTCAAACGGGCAGGACCCTGAGCACGAGCGGGGCGGACGGAGGAACTGTCCAGGTGACGCGGCAGGGACCCCACGGTGGCCTCTGCTGGGGGCACAGGGAGCTGGGCGCGGGCACCCCCCCGGCTGGATGCACCTGGGACCCCCCCCCGCCCCCCAGGCAGGAGGCTGGTGGACGAGGGTCGGGGGTGAGACTGGGGCCCTCCGCCCTGACAGTGACCTGACCCGCTGTGGCTGGGAGCAGAGGGACGGTGACCGGGAGAGGTTCTGGCTACGGCGACCCGGGGGCTGGCTGCTGCCCGGCCCGGCCCAGGGCGCCCCCGCCTGTGAGCCGTCAGCACCCACCAGGAGGGCCACGGACCGCGGCCCCTGCAGTCGTGGGAGGAGCCCGCACCCCCGGCCGCACCCACTGCGCTCCACCAACGGCGTCACCGTCACCCCAGCTGCGCGTGGCCAGCTGCCCCGCGACGAGGCTCCCGGCCCTGCTCCCCGCGCTGTAGGTCCCGTTGAAACACCGGTGTTTGTCGGGGCTTTATATTCTCGCAAACGCTGACCCAGATGAACAAATTCCCACGCGAGACTCAGGCAAACCAGCGTCCTCTTTTCCTTACGTGCTTCTCCGACAACCACAAACTTCAGAAAACGAACACTTCAAAAGGCGTCAACGTTACATTTCATCCTGGGGCGCCTGGTGGCTCAGTCGCTGAAGTGTCGGACTCCTGACTTCGGCTCAGGCCGTGATCCCAGGGCCCTGGGACTGAGCCCCGTGTCAGGCTCTGCGCTGTGGGGCCTGTTTACGTCTGTCTCCCTCTCTCTCTCCCCCTCTCTCTCCCCCTGACCCTCCCCGGCCACACGGGTGCGTGTGTGTGCGTGCGTGCTCTCTCCCCACCCCCAAAAAATAAGCTTAAACAAGACAAGATTCTGTCTCCCCCTCTCTGTCCCTCTGTCCCGCTCACGTGTGTGCTCTCTTTCTCTCTCAAAATAAATAAACTTTAAAACAAAATTTAAGTTTCATCCCTAGCACCGTTTGGGGAGGTGCTGGAAAGAGCTGGAACAGGGGATCTCTCCACAGGACACAGGGGCCACCCCAATAAGCGCCCTCACCAATAAAGCAGCGGGTTTTCCTACAGAACCCGCTGCCCGCGCCGCCGAGCCGGACGGGGACCGGCAGCCACAGCGCGGGGCACGCGGGGCACGCGGGGCACGCGGGGCACGCGGGGCAGGGAGCACGCGCGCCGCCGCGCAGAGCCGCCTGGTGGAGGTCTCTTCTGGAGCCCGGCCGGCCTCACTCCCAGAGCTCCGCTGCGCGGGTCGCACGCCAGACACTTCGGCCCGAGGCCGGGGGCCACTCAGGACAGGCTCCCACGACAGGTGGCTTATCCGATGTTATTCAAACGGAAATATGTTTCGGCGCACTCAACCGCAAACTTGCCTTCCCGCGATGAGAAATAAAACGTGCTCACAAAGCTCCAAGAGTGTCGCCTTCAAGATAACGGACACGTGGGCCGTGTCGCGGCCCTGCACCAGCTCCCTCCACGACTCCCTGGGGGTTTAGTGGTGGCGATGACGACGACGATACTGTTCTTGAAAGATAACCTGAGGCATACGGGAAATTTGAAGCTCGTCTGAGCAAAAACCTGGCGCCACAGCCCCTCCTGCCAACTACGCTCCCAGAGACACAAAGCGCAGGACCGTTCACCGCTTTGTTCTCAGATTACTCTTGCGAACAAAATAAAATTAGAGACACTGAGTAAGAGCGGCCGCGAGCCCTAACGCTACGTCAATAGTGCGGTTTTCACTCGCCCGTGCGCCCTCGGTCTCCGGCCACGTTCTCACAGAACACGCCGGCAGCGCTGCCTCCTAGCGTTTTATTGTTTGTTTTCTTTAAATGTTAGAGAGAGCGAGCGATCGTGCACAAGCAGGGGAGGGGCAGAGAGAGGATCCCAGGCAGGCTCCATGCTCAGCGCTGAGCCCAACACAGGGCTCGATCTCAGGACTCGAGGATCATGACCGGAGCCGAGATCCACAGTCGGACACACAACCGGCTGACGCCACCAGGGGCCGTGCATCCTGCATTTCAACAGAGGGAGGACAGGGTGACAGCACCAAACGCCCCGGACCACACGGCAGGCGCGCCGCCTCCCTTGCTGTCCCTGTGCTCACGCCGGCCCCACACCTGCGCGTTCACACCCGGGCACACGGGCCCTACAGCCGGGGGCTCACACCAGGGCACGCCTGCCCCACACCTGCGCGTTCACACCCGGGCACGAGGCCCCACACCTGTGCGTTCACACCCGGGCACGCGGGCCCCACAGCCGGGGGCTCACACCAGGGCATGCCTGCCCAACACCTGCGCGTTCATACCCGGGCACGAGGCCCCACACCTGTGCGTTCACACCCGGGCACACGGGCCCCACAGCTGTGCGTTCACACCCGGGCACGCCAGCCCCACACCTGCATGTTCACACCCGGGCACGCCGGCCCCACAACCGTGGGCTCACACCAGGGCACGCCTGCCCCACACCTGCACGTTCATACCCGGGCACGAGGCCCCACACCTGCGCGTTCACACCCAGGCACGAGGCCCCACACCTGCGCGTTCACACCCGGGCACATGGGCCCCACAGCTGCGCATTCACAGCCGGGCACGCCGGCCCCACACCTGCACGTTCACACCCGGGCACGCTGGCCCCACACCTGCGCGTTCACACCCGGGCACGAGGCCCCACACCTGCGCGTTCACACCAGGGCACGCCGGCCCCATACCTGTGCGTTCACACGTGGGCACGAGGCCCCGCAGCCTTCCTCCCAACCCGGGCGGGCCTCCTAGCTCAGCGACATCAGTGGCTGGTACTTCTTATACTATTTTCTAGAAATTGTGGCACATCTAAAATAACGCTCAACTCCCAGAGCTGCAGCTCAGGAGGAAGCCTGTTCTATAATAGGGACACTCTGATGTGGCATGTGGACAACGGGCACATGGTGACACGTGCAGGGCACAGGGGAGGTTTGTGGTCAGCAAACACGCGGTGTCCCTGCAGAGAGGCACATTCACACTCCATCCACTCTGAAGACTACAATTTCACGAACAGGAAATCACACGGAGAGTATCAAAGTATTCAGTCACGCTCGTTACTAATACCGGCCACGTCAGTACATTTGCTTTTCGTGTAACAAGCGTGGCCTTCCACTGCACGAGGCAGGACCACGGGACGCTGAAGCGACTGACCAGGCGTGTGACACCTGCTCGTCACTCAGAGTCACTGCTTTAGTTTGCAGATTAGAAATAAAAACCAAAGGGGAGCCTGGGGGGCTCAGTCAGTTTTATTTCCAACTCTTGGTTTTGTCTAAGATCATGATCTTACGGTTCGTGAGTTTGAGCCTCATGTCAAGCTCTGCACTGAGCCTGCTTGGAGCTCTCTCTCGCTTGCTCGCTCACTCGCTCTCTGCCCCTCCCCTGCTCTCTCTCTGTCTCTCTCTTTGCCCCTTGCCCCCTATGTGCACACGTACTCTTTTATTAAAATAAACAAGTAATTTTATTTATTTAATTTTTTTTAACGTTTATTTATTTTTGAGAGAGACATAGAGCGAGCAGGGGAGGGGCAGAGAGAGAGGGAGACACAGAATCCCAAGCAGGCTCCAGGCTCTGAGCTGTCAGCACAGAGCCCGACACGGGGCTCGAACCCACGAACTGTGAGATCATGGCCCGAGCTGAAGTCGGCCGCTCAACCGACTGAGCCCCCCAGGCGCCCCTAAACAAGTAATTTTAAAAAACAACTAAAAAAGAGATAAAGACAAAAATTTTTACTTTCATCTTAAACTTCTGGTTACTACAAAATCCTTGAGAATCACAATTCAGTGCAGCGTGTGTGGTGTGTGTATGTGTGTGTAACACACTTGTAAACACTTGTGCATGTGTATATGTTGCAGATTTTCTAAAGTAGCCTCCACGTGCACGGACTGGCATGATTTAGAAAGAAAAAGGAAAGCGTCCTGTGCAAGACTCCCCCGTGGGACCCCCGGCCCTGGGTCATATCATAAACTGGACTGAGCGGAAGGTTCCAGATTCCTTAACCAGCCAGTCAACCTGTTAGCTTCTGCACGAACAGCCAGTCGACAAGATAAAGCCCCACACTGAACTATCAATAAGTGAAATGCAAGTTAGAACCACAGGCCAAAGATACTCAACGCCGGTAAAAAATTAAAAACCGCAGCAAAAACCAGTGACACTTAACACCTCCGTGCGTGTCCGTGAACGTGGCAGTTTCTGGAAGTACTCTGGGAACCGTCCTCGCCTCACACAGATCAAGTCTCCTTTTGAGGACCTGCCGTAGAGGACACGGACACGGAAGCCCGGAGGAAGACCTGTGCACGGAGTCCTCCGCAGCGCAGTTACGAAGGCTGCAAGCAGCCCTGGCGTCCGAGAGCGCCTAGGCCGCAGCATTCCGCTCTGCGGCGGGAACCGCCTTCGCCGGGACGACCCAATCCGGGGAGGCGCGAGCACGTCACGTGGGGGGGCCAGCCCTCGAGTCTCGCTGGGGGCTCCGTGGGGTGAGCGTCTCACTGCGGCTCAGGTCCTGATCTCGCGGATCCCGGGTTCGAGCCCCGCGTCGGGCTCTGTGCTGGCGGCTCGGAGCCTGGGGCTGCTTCGGATCCTGTGTCTTCCTCTCTCTGCCCCCCCCCCCCCGACGCTCTGTCTCTCTCTCTCTCTCTCTCAGGAAGAAATGTTAAAAACAAATTAATTCTTCACGGAACACATCATCGTGCTTCGATGCTCCATCAGAACAAAACGTACTTCTAGAAGAACACAGCACAAAACTCTGTGTGTAAACGCCGAGTAAACAAGATGTCTATCGCCTCGGCTTCTGCCACAGAAACAGGACTGAAACTAAAGGTGGACGTGGACGTGCCCATCACATGGGTGCTCCGGCCCCAGCACCTACTCCCCCGCCGAGCGCTAAGGGAGAGCCGGGAGCAGGTCGTGCCCACCCAGGGCCTGAGGCTCACCCACCACCACACGCGATTTCGTTTTAATCTGTGCTCATTCTTACAATTTTCCGTAAGGTTTCCAGGCTCTTCCACAGTAAATTGGAACTTATTTTAAAAACGTTTGAAATTTCCTACCTCTGAATAAAAAGTACACTACCTGTGAGTCCCCCTGTGACCCCCCCATATGAGCCCACCTGCGGGGTCCTGTCCATGAATCCCGTGTAAGCCCCTCGGTAAGCCCATCTATGACCCCCCAGACCCCCCCCCCCGTGACCCCGTCCACCCG
>CM053574.1:132380050-132414889 GCA_028646485.1 Cryptoprocta ferox | reverse complement strand
TTCTCCCTTTTCAGGGGGACCCCCGGCACCCCCGTATTGACAGCGCAAGCAGGAAGATCCCGTGGGGTGAAGGTGAGCGGGGAGGCCCTGGGACCCCAGAGACCCGGCCCGCCACAGCTGCAGGGGGCTGCCCGGGGTCCCTGTTACCCCCACCCCGGTCCCCACCGTCCCCCCATAAAGCCACCAGAGACAAACAGCCTCATCCGAGCCTTGTAGACTCCGTAGCTGGCAGACCGTCCTGGGGACTGTCCCCAACAGGGGCTCCCCAGTCCTGCAAGCGCTCGGGGACGGGACTCTGGGACTCTCGTGACCACAGGCCTGGGGGCAGGGCTGCGTGCTCCCTCTGCTCGCGCGACGCTCTGATTTCTAGTAAGAAAGGCACATTTGCTGTTCACCCGGCCCCGGCACAGTGCTCCCGAAACCCGGAATTTCCTAAATTTCAAGAGCAGTAACGGTGTCCAGACTTATGCTGAGGAGGTGATTCTGGAAAGGCCTGGGGCTGGGGCTGGTGTGCAGGGGAAGCAGCCCAGCCCCTAGCGGGAGGAGCCTCCAGGGCGGGGAGACCTCCGCAAACCCCGGGGCTGGGGCTGGCTCCGGGAAGGAGGACAGGCGGAGATGGGGGGCAGTGGGGGGCTCCGGGCGCGGAAGCTCCGCCCTCCCCCTCCCCGTGCCCCTCCCCCATCTGGCGGCTCCCGGACTCTGCACTTTGCTAATAAGCTAGTGACACATTACGCAGTTCCCTGAATTCTGTGAGCCGCTGCAGCAAATTAATGGAACCCAAGGACAAGGCAGGGGTGCAGCCCGCACTAGTGAGGGGGCGGGTCCTGTGAGGCCGAGCGCGCAGCCTGCGCGATCCCACGCTCAGTCCTGCAGGCAGTGGTGGCACTGGGCTGAGTGCTCAGTCCTGCTGGTGTCTGGGAAATGCCTGGGTGAGCGGAGGACCCCCAACCCCACCAGTGGAGTTGGGTCCAGAAGGTACTTTACACCCCGTGTCCCGTCTGCTCCGTCCCCACGGCCCGGCTCACCCCTCCTCTGCAGAAGCACCAGGGCAACAGAGGCCCACGTAGACGCAGCTGGCCGGCTCAGGCTGGAGTGTGAGGGGCATGTGAAGGGCATCGAGTAAGAAAGAAATCCGCAAGGGGAGGCTGCAGCGAGACGGCGGAGGGGCTGGGACGCTTAACGCAGCCGAGGAGGCAGGTCCCTGAGAGGGACTGGAGCCCTGGAGGCGGGTGAGAAGGGAGAGTAAGGGGCACCTTCAACACAGACATGCCCCCTCCCGGAGGCTCCCCTCACCCGCCCCCGGCGTCCTGGGCTCACATGGACCACAGCATCCGGGCCAGTCACTGGGGCAAAGCAGGAGGGGAG
This sequence comes from Cryptoprocta ferox, assembly GCA_028646485.1. Classification (NCBI taxonomy): domain Eukaryota; kingdom Metazoa; phylum Chordata; class Mammalia; order Carnivora; family Eupleridae; genus Cryptoprocta; species Cryptoprocta ferox. Next base: position 132,413,524 of record CM053574.1, on the reverse strand, counting down.
TTCAAATTATCCACCAGAAACTGTGTGGCCACTGTCCCCCCACCCGGCCCCGGGGCTCGGGGGCCCGGCCCAGAGGCTAGGCCATGGGCAGAGCAGATGCAGCGGGGACCGGCCTGGGGCAGGGCAGTGGGGACACGGCACAGGTGGCCACAGAAGGAAAGCAAGTAGCTGAGGAAACAGAAGCAGTGAGCCAGCGGTTCGGGCTATGGCAGCGCAGCAGGTGGGGGTCCCGGGGCCCGAAGCAGAGGTGTGAGACCCGGGACTCAGCAGGTGGGGGTCCCGGGCCCGGAGCAGAGCTGTGAGACCCGGGACTTTGCTGGAGGCAGGTGTCAGGTGATTCACAGTAAGCCCTGACCCACTTCCTCAGGTGACTCAGGCGGGCCCCTAGCTTCCTGGGAGGGGCTGGCCAGACACTGGTCACAGGGTATGCCCCCCATCCCTCTGGGGCGAGCAGAGGGCTGACAGGGAGGGGAAGTTTCCAGGTGGACATGTCTGACCCGGGAGGAGAGGGCAGGAAGCTGGCGCTCCTCCCGGACCCCCCACCGCTGGGTGGCATCCATCTGGCTGGTGCTGCATTGTGTCTTTATAACAGAACCACAACTGCCCGGACTGCACTTTCAGGGGGTTCTGGGAGTTGTTCTAAGAAATGAAGGAACTGAGGGCTCACGGGAACCCCAAATTCAGAGCTGGCATCCGTGGCGGGGGCAGTCCTGGGGGGCAGACCTACACCAACCAAGAGGACCTGGTGTCAGGACAGGGTCCAACAGTCGGACACCCACACGAGTGAGTTCGGAGGCACGGCCCACACTCAGCCTCATCTTCCTCATCTGAAAACTGGGGCCATCCACCTAGTGGCACGCAGGCATTACAGTAAATGTTGTGTCCCCACAAAATGCTAAGAGGGATGTGTAACTGTGACTCTCCTGGGATCCTGGGGACCTGGCAGCCTCTGGGCGGGGGCTGCGCAGAGGCACCGGGCCCCCCGACACTTGAGGGGGGCACAGGCTGGCCAGGAACAGGAACTCGGGGGTTTGCCGGCGTCAGCCCCAGCTTTCCAACAACTCCAGACTTTGGGGCCAAACCGCTGCAGGACGTTTGGACTGAAATGCCAGGCCTGGCCTGTCGCGGCCTCCGTGCCCCCGCCTCGATTGCTCTTCCCGCTGCCTCTCACCCGCTGGCCCCCATCCCACGCACAGTCCTCAAGCAACACAGCCCCGTGGTGTTGGGGGAGGGGTCCGCACCAGACGGATGGGACTATACCACTGAGCGGGGCTGGCGGGCGTCCCGGGGGGCTAACACACCGGGAATCCGGGAGCCGGGTCTGCTCAGGGTGTTCCTAGAATAACGGCAGTAACGGTCTGAGCTGTCAACTCACTCTAACAGCTCTAGTCTCTTCTCTGGTCACAAAAGTAGAACATGATCCACATAAAACCTTTAGCACAAAACAGAACAACGAAGATGAAAATACCAGTAAGCCACGACTGTGACTAACATTTTTGTGCATGTTTTTCCAGACTTTTCCTGTGCATGTATTTACGAGAATCCAAACAGAGGCCTAATCATCACAGGGAGGTCACGTTGTGCACACGGCCTGCGATGTGCTTTCTCACCCAACACAGTACAGACTTCCCACATCAAGGACCCGCACTCGACGCCTTCTTTCGAAAGGACCACACCGTATTCCCGCGCACGAACTTTCAGTGAAAGACTTAATCGTTCTCCTGCAGACGGAGATTTGAGGTGCTTTTAGGGTCATAGTTCACACTACTGCAATCAACACCATTGCACCCACCTCCCAGGAAATTCCCGGGGCTTTCGCACCTTTGTGCTCTTGGACTGTGATCTCCTGAGGTGAACCCCGCGGATGGAATGGGAACATGTACTCTGCAGCACGACACTGTTTTAGGTAAATGGAGTCACTCCCAAGACATGCAGGTTAGCCAACCTTGTGTTTTAGTGCTGTTTCACAACAAAGTGATAAACAGGAAAATTATATAAAAAAACAATAAAAGGTGATAATTTATATTTATTTGCTTTTTTATTGCCTCCCTGAAACCATTTATATATACCTGAGGCACATGATCATAAAATTACCTAACCCTGCTTCAAAAGGACACAGGCGGGCCACGGCCTGCGGCCCCTGACAATTTGCCAACATAGCAGTCAGCGACATTCAAAGATCGCAGCACGCACCTCAGACAGGTGTAGGCTGTGCCCACGCTTTTTTTTCTATTAAAACCAACGTCAAAATTTTAAGCCTCCCTGGTCCCCTGATATTCTATCGTAGAAGACCAGCCTCTAATGGACGCTGCTCTAGACCACTAAGTGCTAACTCAAAACCCAGGGAACAGGGTTTTGAGTTAGCACTTAGCAGGGCGGTTATAAGAACCTGGACAGAGGGGCAATGGAGTCCCAACCCAGAAGCGCTGACCCTCGTCTCTCCCTCCCCCCCACCCCACAACAGGGAGGCGGGACCCCACCGGATACACTGAGATTCCAAATGGCACTTGGAGTTCCATGGAACATGCGTGAAGTCCTAGGATTGCGGACCGGAAGCGTTGGGTTTTGGCTGGCTAACAAATCAGATTTTATCAGCACAAACAAAAGCAGAATGAACGACGTAGGCGAAATAAATTTGAAATCGTTAAAGCTACAAAAAAAGGCAGATGACTTAACAGTACGTGTGGCTTTTATGCCTTTTTCCGGCGGCAAAAGCAACAGCCGAAGTAAAGCCGACCAGGGACTCTGGTGCGGCGAACAGGGCAGGGACCCGCTGGCGCCCCTCGGCCGCCACGCCAGCTGCTCTGGCGCAAACACGTCGTTCTGAAACTCCCAAGAGTGGCATCGCGCAGGAAGTACTGTCTCGTCCCCTCCCATTATTTAATGAGGTCAGGATCTCCAGATAGGGAGGGACGTTATCACTCACGTTTGCCACTGAAAGCAGCGAGAGAGTAGCTGAAAACAAGTTAACAGGTAAAACCTAAAACCTGTAAACTTAACAGGAGTGTCTGCAAGATCCAGCAACGTAAAGGCGGAGCACGCACGGAGCACGCACACCAGAAGCCCCAGAACCACAAACATTCACAAGAGCTCCCGGCTATTTACCCTCCACCCAGATAAAATGGATAAAACGTTTCTTTCTGAAACTGTGTTTTCCAAAAAACCCCGGGGCGCGCGGACCTAACGAAGCGTGGTGTGACCAGAGGGCACACGTCCTGTGGGAGGGCTGGACTGCAACCAAACAGAAGTGGCCGAACAGGTCGGATGTGATTCAGGAGAAAAAGACAGCTGTGACCTGTTCGTGAGCCTGCTTTACCAGCCTTTTATTGCAGATAAATGAGACCATATTTTGCATTTTACGTTTTGCCCTGATCATTCAATTCTTTATACTTAAAAAAAGAAAACATTTCTTCTCCAGGTAGAATAACATCTGCTTGAGGTTCTCTGTCCTCATTCACAGAATTCCCAGCAGAAAACCTCCACTTCCTCATCCTCAGAAAACGCCTGCATCCCCGCCCAGGCCCCCAAGCCCACTAAGCCTGCATGGGGATGGTGACCACCAGGTTAGCGTGTCCAGGAATGTGCAAGACACAGCTGACAGGCTCCCGACAACCAGGTGTGCTGCTCAAAATAGGACAGCTGGGTCCAGGAGCAGCCGGGCCCAGCGAGCAGCCACGTCCAGGGAGCAGCCGGGCCCAGGGAGCAGCCGCGTCCAGGGAGCAGCCGGGCCCAGCGAGCAGCCGCGTCCAGGGAGCAGCCGGGCCCAGGGAGCAGCCGCATCCAGGGAGCAGCCGGGCCCAGCCAGCAGCCGCGTCCAGGGAGCAGCCGGGCCTAGGGAGTAGCCATGTCCAGGGAGCAGCCGGGCCCAGGGAGCAGCCGGGCCCAGCGAGCAGCCGCGTCCAGCGAGCAGCCAGGCCCAGGGAGCAGCCACATCCAGGGAGCAGCTGCGTCCAGGAGCAGCCGGGCCCAGGGAATAGCCACGTCCCGGGAGTAGCTGGGCCCAGGAGCAGCACTCTTTGCCAAGCAGTGCTGCTGCAGGACTGGGGGCAGCTCTCGGCATCTCCCAGAACCAGGATCAGAAAGCAGAAATTGCCACGAGGATTTCTGGCCAGAATTCTGCAGGGTCTGCACAGTCTCCCCAAGTTCACGGTGCACAGGAGCAGCTCAGGGGCCTCCCCCCAGGACTCCTCCCGCCCCGAGGCTGCCGGGGAGCACACCCCAAGACTGACACATGCAGCTCTTCCTCCCGCGCAGACTGTTTCACTGTGGAGGAGGGAAAAGAACGGGATCCTAAGGACGAGGTGCTTTCACGTCCTGCCCAAGCCTCGGGGGTCGGGGCCCCAGGCCCTCGGGGCACCGGCCCAGTTACTACGGAATACTCCCAAAACAGCAGGGAACCTACTGGGTGCAAATCAACAGCCGGGACGCAGCCGTGTGTGCGAACGGGCAGGATTAAGGCTGCACCGGAGCAAGGTCTGTGAGGAGTCCCCAGAGGAAGGGAGAGCTGAGAAGGGGGTGGGGGGAGGCGTGCCAGCGCCGGGGCCCGGGGGTGGAGGGGACCCGGCCCGCACCGCGGCACAGCTGGCGACGCGGGGCCGACGGCACCGGGGGGCATGCTTGTCGCACTCCCCGCAGACGCGCCCCCTGGTTCCTCCCGGCACTCCGGGCGGCTGAGGGCACTGGTCCCGTCGGGAGGTTCGGGGCCGTAAAAACACATCGATGACGAGCGGATAACAAGATGCGTGACACTCGGTTATTCGGCTTCACCGGCCAGGGACATTCTGACACGGATTCCGACAAATTCTGCGACGTGGAGGGACCGAGGCCATGACGCCGAGTGCACTGAGCCAGTCACGGAGGGGTGGCCACTGTGGGATTCTGCTCACGTGACGCACTCGGACTCGTCAAAATCACGGGCACAGAAAACAGAACGGGAGCCTGCCAGGGGCGGGGGGGCTGGTGTTTCACGGGGACGGAGGCTCCGTGTGCGGGATGCTGAGTGTCCGAGACGGAGGGTGACGACACCACACCATTACGTGAAGGTGCCCGCCGCCTCTGGTTCTCAGCTCCTAAAATGGTTAAGTTGGTAAGTTCTAGGTTACATACACTGTACCGCAATAAGGAAACTGCTGCGTGTTATCTCACTGATCCGCCAGGAACTCTGGGACCCACAGCCTCGGGGGGGGCAGGAGTATTTCACCCGCGGGGTCCCCGTCAGGGCCGCATCACGGAGCACGTGTTGTGTCACAGAAGCACACACAGTAGGCACGGATGTGGGGCTGGAAGAGTGACCTGCCCGGAGAGCGGCCAGGCCGGGGCCCCGCCTCTGCTCCCTTCTGCCCGTGCCCCCCGCCCGGCCCCCCGTCCAGCGAGCGGAAGAGGTGGGGGCTGGGCCCCCCCCCGGAGCTATGGCCACTGCGTCGATTAACCAACTAACACGGGAAAAGCGGCACAGGCACGTCCTCTGGGTGGGATGGAAGGGCCCCCCATCAGCTGTCACGGCTCGTGCAGGCCCCGAACCCAGAAAATGCTCCCTCATGAGCAGGGAGGTGGGGGCTGGACAAGGCCGGGGAGAGCAGAGCAGGCCTATTAGCAGGGGAGAGGAGAACGTGGGGCTTGGCAGAGAGGAGCAGGGGACAGGGGTGCGATGCCCCGCACACCCCACCCCCTCCGTCCGCACCGGCCGGCGTCATTCCATCCTTATCAACAGTTAGCCGTCAGCAAAAGATTAGATGGTCAGAACGTGATCTTCCCACACAGTAAACGGGAAGGAACTTTCCATTCTGCCTGAAAACTGGAGGCTGAGAGGCCACAGCGCTAAATAAATACTAAAACGCCACTGAGATCTTCTTGCAAAAGGCAGACACCATGACACCTCAGGAATCCCCCAAAACCGTCACACGTGTGCGCGATTTCTTTTTATTTAAGTATGGTCAGTAATATAAATTCTTACACCCACGAGATCCACGGAAAATTTTAAAAATGACTTCATTTCCCAAAAATTCACAGCTCTGTGAGCTGGTCCATGCTACGCAGAACACGGAAACAAATGACCCGTAACTATTACCACCTCACTGAGATTCCGCCGAACTTGCTCGGAACTTTGAAGCATCTGCTCACATTAACCAAATGTGTCTCGTTCCAACATCCAAAGGCCGAGTCCAGGTCCCCTGGGGCACCGAAGTCCAGGGGCAGCTGATGGAAAAAGAGCCGACCCCCAGGACGCTGCAGACACCTCCCCGATGGGGGTGCGCTCGATGGGGGACCCCCACAGGCTAGTCAGTGCCTGCCAATCTGCCGGAGGACAGCCGGACAGCAGCCCATCAGGAACTGGTGTCTCACCTCCAGAGGGACACCAGGCTGCTCCCTGAAAGGGGCTCCCGGGAAGAGGTCTGGGGTGTGTGACCAGCAGTTCACAGCCAGGGCCTCTCCAACCATAAAGAAAGGGCTACTCTGGCCACCTGCTGTCTCCCCACCGCACTTGGGACTGGCCAGACTGGGGAAGCTGCCTCAGCTTCCTAATGAAGGTCCATGCAGTGGTCATGCAGGAGCGGAGACCCTGCCCCGGGCCTGTCACCAGGGGGGTCTAAAGGACACCCACGTAGGCACAGGAGGGCTGCAGGAAACCAGCCCTCATGCCAATCCCCAGTTAAGCCCAACCATGACCAGAGCAGTTCGTCCACCTCTGCGGGGAGCAGGGACGGTGGGCGGGGGGACTTACCGGGGCTGCTCTTTAGCTGCGGGGACACTGCCCTGCGTCCTTCTGGGGAGCGACTGGCCGGGGTCTATGGGAAGAGACCCAGCCACAGCACTTTCGGGAGGAGTGTAGCTCCAGGCTGGGGAGCGGGGAGACAGCGGAAGCAGGCAGACACATGACAGTCGTGGTTCAAGCGCCCAGCAGCAGCCTCGCGTGTCCCCCGCAGGGCCGGTGTTTCCGGGCTCGGCCACGCGGCCCCCACGCCCCCCACGCCCGGCTGGGCCGACGACCCCTTCGCCTTCGCCACCCGCCGCTCCCACCTCCCATCTGCTCCCGTCGATCCAGACGCGGAATCTGGCCTCACACGCTCCCCTGGTTCCCGAGGCTCCAGGGGCCTCACGTCTGGACTTCGGGAAAGCCGGGACTTCAAAACCAAAAGCAAAACCTGTCACCCGGGAGCACGAGGCCACACCACACGGGTCGGCGGGCTCGGTGGCCCTTCCTCCCGTCTCACGGGCAGGCCTGAAAGCCAACCTGCGCCAGGACCTGGCCCTCCGGGTTTTCATTGTGAGCCGGTGACTGAGGACGATTTCTCTCTACTTCAAGCCCCTTTTTAAAGCCCGCAGTTTTACAGCGGATCCTGGATCACAACAGAACCAGAACAGAAAGCATCTCTAGTTGAGGAAAAGTAGTGGGAACTCGGGGTGAGGCGGCCGTAAACCCGCCCTCCTGCCCGGGGCCTGGTGCAAGCCGGACCTGCAGCAGGCAGGAGGGCGGGGGTTGCCAGGCCAGCGGCTGCGGACGGTGATAGGAGCAGGGCTCTGGCACTGGCAAGGAAAGGGGCCCCAGATCGGAAGCACCGTTACCCCACGCTGCCCGTATCAGAGTTCTGGGGCCCAGGCGCCTGGCACGCGAGGAGCAGTCACCTGTCGGGTGACCCTTCTCCTCCCCCAAGTACCAAACACGCCCACGAGTGATCTCTGTCCCCAGCGCTGTCGTCCTGACTGCCCTCGGCTCCACCACTGCCCCTGAGCCCACCGCTGCTTCCAAGTCGCCACCAGGTTTGTGGGAAGACAGGAGCCGGAGCCACAGGAAGAAGTGTGTGTCCTCGTCCCCTCCCCGGAGCCGCAGGGACAGCGGGGGAGAGTAGCGGGTATCTGTGACTTGTCCCATCATGGGTTTTAAATAGGTTTGTTATTTTCAGTACTTGCCAAATGACGGCACTGTTCTTCCCCACCTGTCCGGCGGCCACCTGCCTCACTCACCTGTCCCGTTATCAACGTTTGACATCGGGCGCTCCCACCCGCAGAGGACACGGAACACAAAGCCATGCGTCAAAGCCAGGAAGCCATACCCTGCCCCCCCCCCCCGACGAAGGGTCACACTTCCGCGGCCCTGGTCCTTCGGTCACACCCCGCACCCCCCCCCCCCCATGCAGGCCCCCGCTCCCGCAGCCCGGCTCCTGCCCTCCGGTCCTCCCTGCTGTCACGGCTAGAGCGACACTGTGGCGCTGGCTCACGTCCATCAGCCCCGCGCGGCTGCCGGGCACTGGGGTGGCCCTCAAGCTGCAGCCCGGCCCGGATCTGGAAGCAAACACAGCTCAGAGCCACGCGGCCACATGAGACAAGGAGCCCGTGGCTACGTGGCGCACTCCTTGCAGCTCGCTGGCTCCCAGAGTCCACATGCTCCGAGTCCCCCTTCCGGCCTTAAGACACAATTCAAAATCCACTGGAGAAGGTGCCTTCCCAGCAGGGCCCGCGGGACCAGAGACCTAAGCCCCGCGTCACAGCCTGCACGCCTGCAAAGAACCAGTCCTGCAAACCTGGAGAAACTGTCACCGCGGCAGATTCCGGCCCCTGGCCCGCCACACGCCAAACGCGCGGGCACGGGGGGCCGAGCAGAACACGCGGGCCAGGCCCCACGCGCGTCCCGGGCCTCGCCTGGGCCAGGGTTCCCGGGGGCGGGCGGCCAGAGGGCCAGGCTGCAGTCTGGGGGCCACGGTGACCCCCCACCCCCGCGTCTGCCCCCCGGGAACCGGCACCCGGACGCCGCGAGGGGTGCTTGGAATCCCGAGTTCCGACGGAAACCCCAGGCTCGAGCTCGCAGCGCGCGCCGGAGACACGACCGCGGCTGCGCGGTGTCTGCGGCAGGGAGGGGACAAAACAGGACAGCTCCGTGCGCCGGGCTGGCCTCTCGGAGCACAGACCGCACTCTGAGGGAGGAGTCGAGACACCACCCGTCAGATGAGGCACAACTCTGAACGTGCAGGGGTGACAAATCGATAAAAACCGATGTCAACCATTTGTTTATTTCTTTTGCGAGAGAGCGTGCGCGTGCACACGTGTGCAGGGGTGGGGCAGAGAGAGAGGAGGCATGAAAGTGGGGGAGATACAGAGAGAGAGAGAGAGAGAGAGAGAGAGAGAGAATCCCAAGCAGGCTCCACGCTGTCAGCGCAGAGTCCGATGCAGGGATTGAACTCACAAACCGTGAGATCACGACCTGGGCTGAAATCAAGAGTCAGACGCTCAACCGACTGGGCCACCCAGGCGCCCCTCAACCCACTTTTTAATGAACTAAAATATGAGAGTCCAAAGGAAAAGCCCTGAATTCTCTATTTTTACTTTTTGCTCCTCTGTCAACTCCCAGGGTTACCTGCCAGACAGGGCGTCCGGCCAGCTCACCGCACAGCCGTGGTTTTTAGTGGGACAGAGTATCTACGACATAAATGCTCGGTTTCACAGCTAAGTTTCTTGTTCCTAAATCAAGTACCTTGGTCCTCGGGGACCTGTAGCTTGTGGAGCCAGGCTATCGTCTAAAACGCAACAGAACAGGGGCGTCTGGGGGCTCAGTCGGTTGAGCGTCCGACTTCGGCTCAGGTCGTGATCTCATGGTTCGTGGGTTCAAGCCCCGCGCTGGGCTCTGTGCTGACAGCTCGGAGCCTGAAGCCTGCTCCGGATACAGTGTCTCCCTCTCTCTCTGCCCCTCCCCTGCTCACTCTCTGCCTCTCTCTCTCAAAATAAAGACATAAAAAATTTTTTTAAATTTAAAAGTAAATAAAAAGCAACAGAGCAGTTTATGAAATCAAAGAATCACTCCGATTTAAGGATAAAAAATCTCATAGCATCTTTGGTAGAAATAAGAGGAAATCACTTCTCACAGAATCGGCCACTTTAGAGAAGACATTCTCACGTGTAATTTTGAATTTAATCTATTTCTTAATAATCTGTAAGATAGTAAAAAAAACATGTTATAGGTTCACTGAAAATAGACAATATAGTGAAACCAAACAGTCAATTAGCAGAAGAAAGCTTCTGGAAGAAAAGGTCCATAAAATGCTTTAATTCCTACCTCTTATAAATGCACTTAGGAAAAAGCCACATGACTCCAAAATCATTAAACAAACTTGTTATGAAGAGCTGTTCACACAAACGTACTGCTGTGTAGACATAACTTTTATGAAATTCTGTCTCATGAGGGGGCCTGCATGGCTCAGTCCGTTAAGCATCTGACCCTTGATTTCAGCTCAGGTCGTGATCTCACGGTTCGTGGGTTTGAGCCCCGAATTGGGCTCTGTGCTGACAGCCCCAAAGCCTACTTGGGAATCTCTCTCTCTCTGCCCCATCCCTGCTTTCTCTCTCTCTCTCTCAAAAATAAATAAATACTAAAAAAGAAGAAAGAAAGAAATTCTGCCTCGTGGAAGATCACTTCTGCAGGACGACTGCCAGGTGCTCTTTTCCGGAACCATCATCACCAGGGCCGACGCTTGCAGACAAGCACGGGTCAAGCAAAACAAACCTCAGATAATCGTCGCGTTCAAGTAGTTAAGTTTCAGTAAAAGTTCCCGTCACAAATTATTTAAAAGAATAACCCCCCTCCTACTTGGGTACATTTTGCGTTAAAATTTAATGAGTGCTCAAGTTTCAGTCAACTCTCTTCGTGACCGGGTTGAGCGCTTTCTCGCTGATTAAAAACACGTGTTTCCAAACCAGCACGCTACACGCTGTCAAACACAACAAACTACTCGAAACTGCCCATAAGCCAATCCCGCTCGGGACGACCAAACAGTTCCGGAGACCAGGCGGGTGGCGGCAGGACATGGAAACGCGAGTGCGCCTGAAAGTGGGTAAACAGGTAAATTTTATGTTGTGTAAGTTTTACTACAATGAAAAAATTGCCCGTAAACTAATCTATTATATGTTTGTCCGATAAATCGATACTTCTTTATACCGTTAAAGACCACCTGACTTTGCCTGGTATGTGACATTCCCCCCTTGGCCATATGATCTTAAGACAAACCTAACACTGCATCCAAGGCAGCGCCACGCGCCCCTACTGAGTACGCGAGTCGGGCCCCCGTGGCCTCCGTCCGCCTCCATCCACGGCCCCTTGACAGGCTGCGCTCACCCGCGCGGGCGGCCGGCCCGACCTGTGCCGCCGGCCCGGTGCCCCTGCCGTGCCTCACGCGGCTCCGCGGCTGTTCCGGGCGCCCAGCAAGCTACGCACTCGCTCTCCATCACCTGCCACCTGCCACCTGCCCCAGATCCAGGAGGCCCGCCAGGCTGCACGCGGCGCCCCCACTGAAGCCTCCGTGCATCCAGCAGGCGCTCACTAAGCACCTGATGGGCATATGTGCTGAGGATGCCACACGCTTCCCAGGAATCTGCATCTGCCCGCGCGTATTCTCAATGCCACGAGCTTGCATATCTTATTCCCACTTCACATCCGAGAAATGCAAATGCATGAGGGGACATCGCGTGTGAGGACGGAGGGCCAGCCACACGGCGGCCACTCGGCTCCCTTCACACGCACGGGGTTTCCGGGTTTCCGTCCAAGTTGGACGTTACTGAGGGAAAAGGCACACGCTGCACGGCCACCCGACCTTGCGATCGCTCGTCCGTATTCATCCGAATCAAAACAGCCGCACACGCACGAGAGAGAAAAGGCCGCTCAGATCCTTCCGTGTGCGTGTAGTCTACCTGTGTTTTCAGGCGTTTTGTAAACCTAGTCTGATTCACCCTCAAATCCCGTGTCTTCCATACCAATGACCGCTCCATGATTTTATTCTGCGTAATAATTTTCAATTAATTGCATGATTTCCAAACTCGTGTTCTGGTGGGTGGTTTCCGAGGGCTTCTTGGAAAATCACACGAAAATCCAGATGACTTCCTAACGGCAGAACTTCATTGTCCCTAATCCTTTGCTGAAAATAGGCTGGAGGAAATCCTCTTTTCTCTGAAGGAGGGAGATTATGTAACGCCGCAGGAGGTGGCCGGCAGGTCTGTCCAGGGAGGGGGACAGCGGTCGAGCCGCCCCGGGCTCGGAGCAGGTGCGCGGGAGGGACGGGCCGCTGCCAATCTCAGACTCATTTCCCAAAACACGAGCTCTGGGCCTCATCTGCACACGGGGTTTGGGGCAAGGCAGCGCGGGAGGCGGAGGACGTCCCCTGGGCCCGTGGTTAGGCAGCATCGCAAACATTCCAGGTTTCTCCTTCAGGTGGGGACCGCTCAGCCTGCGCTGTCAGCAAAGGCAGGGAAACCATCCGGGGCTCCCCGAGCGAGGCCACCGCACTCCTGATCCAAAGATGCGTCATGCGTTAGGACCATTTCTGCTCGATGCTACAACCACGTAAGCAGAGACTTAAGGAAGGACAGTGAGGCCGTGACGGTAAAAAGCCTGGCGCAGGAAGAGGCAGGGTGGGGTCGGGAGCGCGTCCTGCCTGCCAGCCCACCTGCGCCGCTGCCACAGGCGCGGGGGCACAGCGCGTCCCCGCCACCCTAACCCGGGACTCAGGTTCGGTTTCCAGCACTCACTCTCCGGTTCTGCCAGAGGTAAAATGTCATCCTGTTGGGGACAGAGTAGAAGTCCCCGAACGCAGGTCCATTTACTGGAGCAGCAGGGTCACGACACCACGCCCGGCAGACGCGGCCAATCCAGTTATGTGCCAAATACCGTGACATCTGTCCCGTGCACAAGCCAGACGCTGTGTATTTGGATTATAAGACGGAACCCAAAACAATACCTCACAGCCTTGTCTTTGTGCCCGCGGCCACTCTCCTGCCGGCCTCCCGCGCCGGGGACGGGGGCAGCGGAGAGAAAAACGGGTAAACACGGACAACCTCGGAGCTAATCACACGCTGGAATCCGGGGCCTGTTGTCTCGAATGATGGCCCAATCACAGAAATCCGTTCCACAATTTTAAAGAAATCACACTAAATACTGATCTTATTTTTCTCTTTCCGGGTTTTGTGGAACATTTATTTCTCTATTTTGGATAGAACACTAAGCAAACTTAACGTGATTTTTCAAACCCCTCTGTCGGATATTCCCATCTGCGTGAATATTCACAGCCTGAATAGTGCCGGCTGCCGCAGTACGGCGCTGTCCCACGCTCCACGGCGTCTCTCCCAGATCCGCATGTTCCAGTCCTAACCCCCACCCCCGCTGCGTGATCGTATCTGGAGACGGATCACCTGCGTTTTCTCTGGCTCTCCGAGCACACGAGCAGCGGCCGGGCGAGGACGCCGTGAGAGCGCAGCTGTCTGCAGGCCGGGACGAGGTCCTCACCGGAAACGAGTGTGCCAGCTCCTTGATCTCGGACTGTCCGTCGTCTAAGCCGCCCGGCCTGGGGCACTTTGTTACGCGGCCTGAGCTGAGACACACACGTACCTGTCTCACTATGTCCTCAATGATAACGCTTAAAACCAACACTGAAGCTCACAGGCTCTGCAACAAGCAAACTGCTGACAAGGGGGGCGCCTCGGGGGCTCAGCGGGTTGGCATCCGACTCTTGATCTTGGCTCAGGTCACAATCTCACGGTCCTGAGATCGAGCCCCGTGTCAGGCTCTGGGCCCCTCCCTGGCTGGGCCTGCTTTCTCCCTCTCCCAAGATAAATAAACTTAACATGAAAACAAGGAAAGAATAGCGAACACCATGTCCTCTCAATGAAAACAATTCCTCCTGTACCGCATTCGGAGCACCTGTGTCCCTGAGGCCCGCACGAAGCAGGGCCTTCCTGTCACGTGTGGACCCCCACGTGTCATCCCGGGACTGACTGCGTACAACGCTAACTGAGCACAGATACACGGTCACGCACATCGTTTGGCCACGCGAAAGTGCAGGGCCCAGGGTAACACCGGGAGGAAGGACCAGGGTACCGAGCAGATCGCGGTCAACAACCAGCTTCTCCAGATGGCCCAGCTCAGGGCACCAAGGACACTCCTACTCTCAGGTTCACCCTGGTTCGTGAACTTCCGCCCCCGCGTCCTCCGGCACAGGGCCCGGCCGTCCTCCCGAGTCTGATCTGGGAGGTGGAAACCGAGTCCAAGCAGGGGCACCTGGGGGCAAACTCTCCAGCAAAATGAAAGAGGTCCAGGGGTGTCAGTGAAGCGACCCCCATAGCGAGCTGTGAGTGGACCAGCCTGCTTCTCACTGTCATCCCAGGACGCGGCAGGGCAGCAGGTGGCGCACGACCCCCCTCCCGGGGCGCAGACCTCGGGGGACGAGGTCACTTCTTGTGCAGAATGGACGGAGGCCCCATCACGGAGACATTGCAACGGCGCCCTGTTTCCGTGCAAGACGCCCCAGGCTGCTTCAGGGAGGGGCCGTCCACTGTTCTCTGTCCCCGTGTCTGTGTCTCTGTCCCTGTCCCCCTCTCTGCTCTCAGCAGCCCCACTCTTTACTCCTCTGGGGCACGGGAGCGAGGCGAGAAGCGGACGGGACAGACACAGCCCGAGAGGGCTGCGTACTTTGCTGGTCTTTGGCCACAGGGTCTTTCCACAGGTAACAAACCTTCTCCTGAAGTTCCCGTCTTGTCCTCTAAACCGGGGAAATGATGCTATTTTCACCACCTTTCTGAGGGGGAGGATCTTACCCGCCCCTTGTGACACGACCCCAGTTCGTGTTCACAGGAAATGAGTGTCTCCCTCCCCTCAGACACGCTGGGACACGTTTAAAGAGCTGTCTGCAGAGGTGACTGCCAGGCCGGCTGCCCACAGAGCCCACGTTCGGGTCTGGCCTCTGCCCCCGGACAAAGGGAGAGGCAGGAAAGGACGGAAAGTCCCCTGTGGACTCTCAGCCTGGTGCTCAGGCCTGTCAGGCTCCTGCAGGTGCAGAGAGGCCCCGCCCCCCCGGGGTGGGCCACCAGCTTCCTACCTGTGTCCTCAGACAAGGGCTCCAACCTTGACTAAGGCTCTAAGATTCTCCTTTGAGAATCTAACAAAAACTGTGAAACCCAGTTATCTGCCTGGAAAACAAAAAGCATTTGTGAAAGAAGTTCTGCGCCCTGTGTCAGGGGGTTGGGCCCCGCCAGGGAGCAGGTAAGAGCCTGGGCTCCACCGGCCTCTGGGAGGGGGACCCGCGGCCATCTGTGCTCCCAGGCCCCGCGGTCGAGCCAGGACGCCGGTCCTGGGCCCCAAGGACCTACCACGATCCGCAGGAAGCGCTGTACCAAGACCGGGGATGCATCCCACGGAAGCCACCAGGCCAGGTGGGCCACCCCATCGGGGCGGAGGGACACTGTGGCCCTGAGGACCCAACTCTCACCGGTGTAGTGCTCCCTGTGCGGGGACCTGCATAGCTTTATGACGCTGTAAATGTACCAAGGAGAATCCACGAGTTTGAAGTCACAGTAAACATGTTGTAAAAGACTGTCATGAATCATGAGTCACTCCAGGTCCTTGGACGCACCATCATGGTTCCTTCACAAGCTCCCTGGGCGACCTCTTCCCTGTACTTATCAGCACCACTGAGGAAGTGGGGGTCACTCGCTCAGATGCTTCCAGTGGGACGACCCTGCACCAGGAGCTATTCAGGCACGTGGCAGGGCAGCCGGGATGCGGAAAGAGATAAGGGACCCATGGACATGGAGACGGTGTTTGGGGGCTCCTCCCAGGCAGGGGTGCGGATGGAGGAGGGTGGGTGCCAGCACAGGTCCGGGTGACCCCAGCAGGGCCGGGCAGGGGTGTGGAGGGAGGAGGGAAGAGGGAGGGCACCGGCACGGGTCCGGGTGACCCCAGCGGGGCCGGGCAGGCAGGAACACCCTAACACTGACGCCCGTGCTTTGCTCTCTGCCTCCCCGCTGGTGAAGGTGAGCGCCCCAGGAGGGGCCTGGGTGTGCAAGGCTCAGCGAAGTCGGTGTGCAAGCGGGCGCTCCCCAGTGTGAGCCGGGAGGCGGACCGGAGGCCTCCAGGGCGATGGCGGGGAGCGCGCTGGAGCTGAGGGGCAGGGGAGGGCAGGACCTGGCAGCCGCACAGCCGAAGGTCAGCCGCAGCCGCGCGGGAAACGAGAGGTCGGGGACAGGAGGGGCGTGTGGGGCTGAAGGAGGGGTGATCTGACGGGCCGGCCGCTGCCGCAGACTCAGGAGGGTCACGGACGACCGGAGGGACACGGGGCCCCAATCCACAAAGAGGTGAGAGCACACCGGGCGGGGCTGGTGGGCTGCCTGGGAGAGGGGCCGTGCGGTCTGGTGACTGCCCTCCCTCCTTGGAGCTGGCGTGAGGGGGAGGGTCCGAAGGGGGGTCCCCGTTCCCACAGGGCCCGCGAAAGCTCCGCGCGGGGAGCCGCCCTCGTGGCTTCCGTCTCAAGAGAGAAACGGGGGCCGTGAGCGGCGCGCCCCGGCTCAGGCAGCGGAGGTGGGGCGCGAGCCGCGGCCTCCGCGGGCCACCGTCCTGCTTCTCGCGGGCGCCGCCGCCCAGGCGCACGCGATGCCTGCTCCGTCCTGCGGAACCGCTCACCCGCACGACGCGCCTCCCGTTCGTCTTCTCCGCAAAGGAAGGGCGTTTCTGCCTCCGTTCAACCTGGTTAGAGACGACTTGGTAAGTCTGGGACTTAGGCATCCGACCCCGTCTCCTCGAGCGTCTCTGGGAACACACGGCCCGAGCGCAGGGAACAATCTGTGTTTAGGTTTGTGAACACAGGGCCTCCTGTGCAGTGAAGTGGCGAGGAACGCGTACCAGCGGTCCGCGCAGCTCCAGCCGCGTGAAAGCGGACCCTCCCTGGAAGCTTAACGGACCGTAGCAAAACCCCGAAAACACGCTCCTGTCCCCCCGTGTCAGGGCATCGACCCCGTGGCACGGAATAAAAGCCTCTCGAGGCCACTCGCTCCCAACGCGCGGAGGTTAAACAGGGCTTGAGAGAACAACGCCGAAACTTTAAGCGGAAGCTAGGGCGTACAGGTTAAGTTCCAGACCCGGCAGGCGGCTTGAAAACGTGCAGCTGAGACCCGGCAACCCCGAGGCCAGGGGCAGGGCCGGCCGAGCTTGTGTGAACACTCAGGAGGCCAGGCCGCGGCCGTGGCCGTGCATGAGGGTGGGTTCGCCTCTCAAATACCCGAGGGCCTTGGCGGTGACATCTGACGCTGGATCGGGAGAGGCAACGCCAAAACCCCGCAGCATTCTAAGTGTCACCAACAGAGCCTGGAGGCACCGGGCCGGAAGAATGTCCTTGCGGAACAGGCCGCCTCTCAGGTGACCCTGGGTCACAGACCACGTGGTGAGTGAAAGGAACAAAAGCAGACACACGTGTGCGCACGTAAAAACGGCTGGACCTTCGGATGGTCTGATGCACTCGAACACAGTCATGCTTCAAGTTCTCCAGGGACCAAAAATATTTACTTTTCCCTGAACAAGAAAGTCCCAGGGTAACGGCCTGTTCCAGAAACAGGCTCTGCCGTCAGCAGGGAAAACCCTCACCTCTTTCAGAAGTTTACTGTCTTAAAACATACCCAATACCCTAGAAAGCAAAACGGGTAAACCACAAGGCAGCGCGAGAGAACTCGTGAACGCCGCCGGCTGGGGGCCGGGAACGTCACCGGACGCGACAAAAGTATGCTCCCGACCTTCAGGACGTGAAAGCCGGATCTCCTGAGTGTGAAGCAAGGGAGGGAAGGAGATGCAGCGGCGTGGCCGTGAGCCCTTCCTGGCCTGGGACGCTCAGCCACGATCGGCCGGACGCGGCCCGTGGACTCCGTGTGTGGCCCGCGGGGTCTCGACGGCTGAGCCCCACGCGCCGCTCAGGCCGGGGCGCCGCTGACAGCGCCGACGGGCTGCCTGCTCCCTCGGCCCGGCCCAGCCAGGACCGAACTGTGTTAACGGCCGGCAGCGACCGACGTCCTGAGCATTTCCCGAGCCGGGCATCGCTCTCGGCTCCTGCCCTGCACGCCCCGCGCGGCCCTGACGATGGCCCCCTGTGCTCAAGGTCACGGCGCTTCGGCAGCGGGGCTGGCCAGGTTCGCGGGCGGGCAGGGGCCCGCAGAGCCCGCGGCGGTCCTCCAGGCTGGGCTGCCTCCCCCAGGATGGAAACCCCGCCCTGAGCCCGGGCTTCCCAGCTCACGGACCCGAGGCGGACACGCCAGCTCTCCATCCACTTTAAGTAACAAAACGTGTAAGTAGGCCAAGCCACCCCGTGACACACGCACACTGCGTGGCACGTAAACACCGGGCTGTTCGTAAACACAAAGAGCCTGGGCACGACTACCTCCCTCCACACGGCCGGGACGTCGCGCTCTGGAGTGTCCGGGGCCCGACCCAGGACAGACTTCTCCCAGCCCTCCCTCCGCCTGCCCTCCCTCTCCCCCTGGGATGGGCCAGAATGCAGCGTCGGAAGCGACGTTTTCCAAGGACTTCGTTACCTTTCGGCAACCCTCACCCCTTGGAAGGGACGTAAGAGTTTTCTCTGTCCTGGAAACTCTGACCGTGTAGACACTGGAAGAGAACAGGATGTTTAGAAGTTTCACTCATTCTTATAAAATAAGTCACAGAGACATAAGAATTCAATTCCAAGCTCTTTCTCTTCCTCGAGCAAAATGAAATATAATTTGGTCCTACGGATCGAAAGATAACCCAGAAAACACATCCTGACCGTTTCTGGAAAAAGTCAAGTTAGTTTAATAGTATCACGATGACTTTCATAGAGAAATGAATGGTTTTACACGTGAATGTGGTGAAACAGTCAAACGATCAAAGAAAAAAAAAGATGTGGAACTGAAAAATAGAAAAAACAGTAACCCCTAACGTGCGTTCCAGGGACGTCACCAGGTAACACACAGGCTGCAAGAGGAAGTTGCCGCTTAGGTCTGAGGGAAAACGTCATGTTGGAAGCCTAGGAACGCAGCGAAAGGGAATTTTAATATGCAAACTGCACGTAAATTTATAGAAGTTGATATGACCTAAAACAGCTGAGGGCCTGGACGAAAGGACAGAATAAACCCTGGATGTGCGTCTACCCCACTCCCGGGGCGAAGGGTCAGGAAGTGAGGGGAGGTCAGCTCGGCCCCCAGAGGCCTCCAGCCTCAGGCTCCGAGGGGAGACGCCCACACGCCCTGCATCTCTCCGCCCGCAGGCCGCATGTCCCCCGCGCCAACGAAACCCTCTTTTTCACTACTTTTATCGTAAAGTGTCAGAGCTGGAAGGGAATGAAAATTAACTGAAAAACCGTGAGCACTTTTTAGGCAAATACCAGTCCACCCTTTTCTCCTTTTCCCTTTGAGCAAACAGAGGCAGGAAAAGACCTTGCGGACGGGACCCGTGCCTCCCAGACGACACAGAGCGTCCTTGCGCGGTAGCGCATTGCTCTTACGTACCTGCTCACCTCCAGTCACTGTGACTGGGGATTCTAGAACTTATCCCAGTGGAGAAATGACCGTGTCACCTGATCTTTACCACTCACATCAGAACAGAGACTTTGAGGGAAATCACATGAGCTTCCAGATCCCAAGCCTGGCCCCGCCCTTCCCAGAGTCGGGGTGACTCTGGGCTCTAACGTAAGGCGGCCTGACCTGCCCCAGGGAGCAAGTACCTGAGTAAGGGGCACAGGAGCCCCCAGACTCTTGAGTCTCCTGGTTATGAATCAACTCAGGGTCAGCAATCTGGTCATGGGGGAGATGAAGGGACACTGATCTCGGCCAAGGTGTCCTTCTCCGAGATCTCCGAGATCTCCAAGAAAGCTCATAAAGATCAAAGTCTGCCCAAGGTAATTCCCACGCGGAAAAAAACCAGAGTGCCCATAATAATGCCCTCAACCCTCAGCGAGACCGACTCCTCAAACCTGTGCCCGAGCGCGGCCGCCGCTGGGGAACAAGGAGCCTTTTGTGAAGACGGTGGCAGGAAACACCACCCTCCGGACAGTTTTCCTTCTCTTGTGCTCACACACCCCCTTTCAAACCGGTGCCAGGGACTACAGCCCGCGGTGTGCCCTGGCTCTGCTGTAAAACAGAACCTGCTCTCCCCTCCGAGCCTCCCCCGACCCCAACACCCGGTCACCAGCGAGTGTGCACTCCGGAGGGAAGCCCACAACACCCGGCTGCTGATCTGATTGGCTACTTTCAAGGGGAAAAAAAAAAAGATGCCAAACTTCACTTCTGGATCCCCCGGTGGTGTTACAGACACGAACCAAAGTCCCAGCCTTTTCTGAAGTGTGACTCTCCCATCTCTGAGTCCCCGTGCGGGCGCGACACGCAGGGCCGAACGTCCCTCCCCAGCCCCGGGCCGCGCGCAAACCCACGAAGGTCTCCGCTGGGCAGCCCCGTCCCCTCGGGACGCCGGGGAGCGCGCGGCGGCGGCGGGGCGGAGCAGGTGCACGCCCGGGCCCGGCCGTCGCAAGCCCGAGGGGCACCCGCGGGGAGCCACCCCCGGCCGCAGCGGGGTCCCCAGGGCCCGCACCCACCCCGGGTCGCAGCGGGGTCCCCGGGGCTCGCCCCTCCCCCCGGCCGCAGCGGGGTCCTCGGGGCTCGCCCCCTCCCCCGGCCGCAGCGGGGTCCCCGGGGCCCGCACCCCCCCGCGGCGGGCGGCACTCACGTATCTGTGCACGAGCGTCCGCACCAGGCTGCAGTCCATGGCTCCTCCGGCCGCGCCCGCCCGCGCTCAGCGCCCCCACGCCCGGCTCGGCGCGCCCATGGGCCCGGGCCCGAGTGCGGCCGCGCGCCCCCGACCCGGTCACGGCCTGGGCGCGCCGTGCGGAGCTGGGGGCGGCCGCGGCCCCTCCGCGCTCATGCCCGGCCCGGCCCGGGGCGGCGGCTCGGGGCCCGGGGTGGCGGCGGGGGCTGCGGGCCGGGAGCGAGGAGCCGCGGACCGTGTGCTCCGCTCCTGCGCTCGCCGCTGCTCCGCTCTGCTCTGCTCTGCTCGGCGCCGCTCGGCTCCTCCTCTCCCCTGCTCGGCGCCGCTCAGCGCCCCGGCTCCTCCCCTCCCGCCCCTGCCCCCCGCCCGCCGCCCCTCTCGGCCCTGCCTCCGGCCGCCCGGCCCCGGCGCGCGCGTCACGAGCGCGAGTGAGCATGCGCCCCGCGGCCCCCGCGCGCGCGCCCGGGGCCCGCCCTCCGCGTGCCCGTCCCCGCCCGCCCCCCCGGGGGCGCGGGCGGCCCGAGGACCCCGGGGCGGAGGCCGGAGGCCGGCGGGCGGGGACGACTCCCTGTTGCTTCCGCCTCCCGGGGCCCGCCCTCGCGGGGAGCGTGCGCCCTGCGGAAGCCTCGCCGGCGCCCCCCGCCCCCTCGAAACTTCTGTCTCCCTCCGGAAGGCCCTACAGCGGGCGTGGGAGCGGGCGGCCGGGAGGCCTGCCCTCCGGGTCCGGGTCGCGCCCTGGGGCCGTCCCCACGCGTGGCCGCTCCTGCTTTGCAGGTGACCCAAGGGGCAGAGTCCTGCCTCAGGCGGCCGCCCAGCTTCGCTGAGCTTTTGTGCGCTGGGGTGAGGGTGAGCCCAGGGCCTGCCTCCCGGGACCCTTCCCCTCCGGACCCCTTCCCTCCTCCAGGGTGGTGACGGTGGAAACCCTGGTGCTCCGGCGGGGGCCAGGGCCCGGGATCCTTCCTGAGCCCCACGTGCCGCCCTCTCCCGGTCCGGCCGGTCCAGCCCCTGCCGCGTCCCGACCCGCCCGGGAGGCAGGACACGGGGAGGCCAAGCCTGACCCCAGCCAAGGCGGCCCGGCCTCAGGTCCCCGCGGCACCGCGCCCGGTGCCGGCCGGCTCTGAACCGGACGGAACTGCTCCGTCCAACCAGCACCACGGAACGTTTCTGTCCCCCTTCTGGGCCCCGCGGCCAGCCTGGCCTTAACGGATGTCCCTCGCTCCGTCTCCTCTTGCTGCTGCCGCTCGCTCACCACTTGTGACCTCTGAGGGGCAGCGGCCCTGCCCTGGGAGGCGTGCGGGGGTGTGATCGCCCTCCCGGCCGGCCAGGTGCGAGGAGCAGAAGCGGGAACAGCTTCCCGGCGGTAGTGACTAAGCCACCGGATTCTGAACTACTTCCCTTTAGAAAAACACTCCGGGTTTTGGTCAACTAACACGTGGAATCTCCACCTTCCAGGCAAACCCGCTCTCTGCCCGTCTGTCCTGCCCTGTGCCCAGGAGGCCAATGGCCGTCCCCACTGGACCTTCACCAGCAGGACAGCCCTCTGTGGCTGAAGTGGCCCGAGAGCCTGGGTGCGCCACCCCCGCCCCCGCACGTGGCCTCTCACTGGGCTGTGTCTGTGTCCCTCTGTGAGGACAAGACTTGGAGACCCTCCTGTTCCGTTGTGGCCACTGGTGTCAGGCTCCAAGAACGACTCCCCTGCCTCTTTGGGCTGCAGGGCTGTCCCTGGGTGACAGTGCCCCTGGATGGGTCACAGAACCATGACAGGGGGGCACCTGGGTGGCTCAGACGGTTAAGTGTCCGACTTCGGCTCAGGTCATGATCTCACAGTTCGTGGGTTCGAGCCCCGCATTAGGCTCTGTGCTGACAGCTCGGAGCCTAGAGCTGCTTCGGATTCTGTGTCTCCCTCTCTCCCTGCCCCTCCCCCGCTCACACTCTCTCTCACTCTGTCTCTCAAAAATAAATAAATGTAAAAATAAATAAATAAATAAAAAAGAACCATGACAGGGCCGCGGCAAACGTCCCTCCCTGACACCCGATCCTAAGTCTTCCGAGGCCCCAGCTTCCTGCCAGGGCCTTGATGCCTGAGCCAGATTTTGACTAGCCTTTGGCCTTGCAAACGGTGACATCTGGATGGAGGGTGTGCGGCACAGGCAGGGGTCATGCAGGGCTGCTGGTGAAGGCTGCCCGTCTCTCAGGAGTGTCTGTTTTAGTCAACATGTGCCCTCTGTCCTCACTGATGGAAACCCAACCTGGTCCCCGGATGCACCCCTGCACGCCGAGGGGCAAAGCCTGATTCCTATAAGCCATGCTTCCCCGTGACTGCGCTAGAACACGTCTAAGCCCACCAGTCCTGCTGTGGGGAGATGGCTGCTCATAAAAAGACACTTAAAGAGGAAGTCCTCCCCTTCTGGCCGGGTCCTGTGTCCCGGACAGGGTCCTCCTCCCCTTCTGGCCGGGTCCTGTGTCCCGGACAGGGTCCTCCTCCCCTTCTGGCCGGGTCCTGTGTCCCGGACAGGGTCCTCCTCCCTTCTGGCCGGGTCCTGTGTCCCGGACAGGAGGTCATTTGGGGAATGTCCTCCCCATGGGAATGGCAGCTCGGGAAGATGGGAGGAAGCCTGGGTCCCTGATGACACCGTTGGGCCATTAATCAATCCTGCTGCAGCTGTGAGCATCTTAATTTAAAACCTATGGAAACAGATTGGTTCGGACTCTATAAAAGTAATAAAACCCAAGTTACCCTGTGAATCAGTTAAGTACCTCTGTGTGACAAACCTCTGCAAACTCGTGAGCTTCAACAAGTGTTTCTTTCTCAGGACTCCGTGGTTTGGTGGGATGGCTCCTCGGCTCTGCCTGGTGCTGACGGGGACTGTTCACGCACCTGCATTCCCTGGGGGCCTCCGCTGGGCCTGGAAGGTTCTGGAAGTTTCAGAGACTTCAGCCACGTCCAGCGTCTCAGCCTGGGGGATGAAGAGCTGGGAGCGGGCTGACTCTGTTGCTCCATACGGTTTCTCATCAGTGGTCTGGGCTCTGCTTCCTTACGCGGCAGCTGGATCCCAGGACGCTATAGGGCCCCTGCAAGCCTGGGCTCGGAGGTCCCGGGACACCACTTCTGCCACATTCTCTCCGGGAAAGTAGGTTCCAAAGCCAGCCCAGATCCAAGGAGAGGGGTAGACTAGATTTCCCAGCGTGGGGGGAGGAGGGCCTGGCAGCAAGAGAGGACAGACCCGTGTGTGGTCATCTTGGAAATCATGTGCACAGTCCGACTTAAAGAGTCGTAGGAAGTGTTGCCAAGTTCACGGTCAGTCCTGAGTGAAACGGCGGTGGGAATATGCGTTTCTTGTTTCACATCGAGGGGAGAGAGGCTTGGACTCTGGTTGGGTGGGCCAAGTCCTGTGAGCATCCCTGGACGGTAGAGGGCCATTAGACAGTCAGCGCAGGCCTGGGTTTAGTGCAGGTCCCTGACTGCCGACTGGCGAGTGTCAAGGGGGACGGAGTGATCTTACTCAGCGTCAGGTCCTCGGGGCCCCGCAGCGTGGCTGCCTCACCAGGGCGGAGGGCTGTGCAGTGAGAGTGAGGACGAAGCAGGAGGCAAACCCCAGGACGTAAGTCACACTGGGTTCGCCTCTGGATGCTCACCCGCACCTGTGCACGGACTCGAGAACACCCGCTCTCCGTCCCTCCCTCCGCCTTGGAGATGCCTGGGATGGGAGCCAGGGATTTTGGATTCACTGACTTCTAAGAGAAAAAGACTTTGGAGAAATAAGAATAAGGAGGGGGGCGAAAAAGTGGAACCTGCAGTAAAGATGGTTTAGAGGCATGACCGTTAGCCCAAAGCACAAGGCTGAAGGCAAAGCCGACTACTGAAATCATAGGACCAGAAAGTATGAGTTATTAACGTGTCTTGTTTCTGTGTGGGAGGAAGGGCAGGCGCCCTGCGTTGGGGGGCGCGGCCTCCTCGGTGAGCAGCCTTGCCCCTCCGAGCTGCTGGAGCTTTCCGTACCCCTCTCCCAGGCCACTGTCCCTGCGGGCCCGGACTGTGTGGGCGCCGTCTTCCCGCGGGTCGGTCCCAGGATTCCCCAGTGGCAGAAAGCCACAGGCTCCCTCTGGCCTCCCTCATCCCTGTTGTCTGGAATCTTCTGCGGCAACCCCACTTTGTCCCACTGACCTGCTCGTCCTGTGTAGTCACACCGTCGTCCCCTACCCCTTCCTCGGCTCCCTCTGTTACTAGTTACCCTCTCCTTGGTACTTTAAATGGTACCAACTCAGCATAACTTAGTTATTTGTCCAAAAGCCCTGGTTGTTGACTAAAATCACCTGGGGAGATTTTTTTTTAAATGGAGATTCCCTGGGACCCCTCCCCCCAGTCCCGACACTTTGATTCCATCGGTCTGGAGTGGGGTCCCAGCATCAGTGTTTTTTAAAAGCTCTGAGGTACGGCGAGTTTGGGATCCGCTGGTCTGGATGTCCGCCTGCCTGCTAGGACCTCTATCGCTGATCTTTCCGTACTCCCCAGGGCATAGCGTGGTCCCTTGTACAAAATAGGTGCTCAGTAAAAGTGAATAAGTATATGTCCCGAAACTGCTCTTTCGGCCACGGAGCACTCACAGAGCAGGACAAAGGGAGGGTACAAAGTTCGGACACATGCAGAGAAAACACCTGTGTGCTCAGAGCGGGCGGTCCGCGAGGGGTGCTGTGGAGAGCGAGGTCCTGAGTTCGAATGGGACTGAGGTCACCTCACCCGGCCGGGCTCTGCCATCCCCTTCTCCGGGAACGTGGTGATGACACAGTGTCCAGTGTCCCCACGCCTGGGAGGAGCCTGTGACACAGTGCCTCCACGTGACTCCTGAGAGCCAAGTCTAACTCGGTCAGTACACAGGTATCCAAAAATGGAATCGGTTACGTTCATTATCATTCTTCATCCAAAACACGTGAACGGTATGAGTGCCAATCGAAAGAATTATCAAGATTTCGTCTTCTGGGCGATGCTGCCACACTCTGCCATGAAAGCCATCGCCGCGTCCTGGGAGTTCTGCACTCGCCGGGTCTGCCTCGGGGTCCCCACGCCCGCCCGTGCTGAGAGGCCACCCGCTCTCTGACTCCTGTCCTTGATGTCTCTGTCTCCACTGTCGCTCTGTGCCTTTTTCTTCTTAGGCTTTCTTCCTCCAGGTGTGCAGACACTAGTGGGGAGTGAGCCCCGGAGGCTCCGGCCGGGGTCTCCGGGCCCTGTGCCCCCCCCCCCCACAGTGCTCAGTGCACCACGGAGACCCCGCTTCATGCCTGCTGGGGCTGCCAGGCCAGGGGGTTGCCCGTCCCAGAGTGAGCCTGAGCTCGGGATGTTTGCTTCCCAATTCCCCATTTTCTCCCAGTTATCTTTCAGTGAGAAAAGACATAAAAGGAAAAGATGCTAAGACTTATTTTCTCTTTTCTTATTTATTTTTCTAGACTCGCTGCCCCCCCTTGTTTGTTTGTTTGTTTTCTAAAGAGATCAATTATTTTAATTCCAGTTTTCTTTCAGGGGAAAAAAAAAAAAAAACCCGGGTTGTGTGGAGCTTAAAGTTACTGCAAAGCCATGAAAGTAGTTTGTTGTCCTCCTTCATTCGAACAGAAGCTTTACAATATCGCTCGTCTCCAACAACAGAAATAAAATCCGAGTCTTTGACATCGGAGCCGGACACTAATCCGGGCGGGGCACCCTCAGAGCAGCTGGCACTGTCCACCCGGGCTCTCCACCAGCACGGACCTCGCGGCTTCGCGTCTTTACCGGCGGGCGCGCTTCCGAAGACTGGGAGCTGCTTTCTCTCGTCCTCTCTTTCTGTAACAGGAAGATGAAACGGTTTTCCTTCAGGCGACGTTTACCTATCATGATCTATGAGAATGCTTCCTCAGTTTTGACTGGAGGTGATCTGATCTTAATCAAAGAGCCAAAAATAAAATATAAATGTAGATATGTGATTTAACAGTTTTGAAGACATGATGCTAAGAAAATAAGCTAAACACGAGAGGACACATCGTGTATGACTCCACCTGCCCGAGGTGCCTGGAGGAGTCCTACCCACAGAGGCGGACAGGCGGACAGGCGAAGAGTTGTTCGGGGGAAGGGGTTGAGTTTCGGTCTGGAGTGGGGGCGGGTTGAGAGCAAAGGGGCTTGGGCTCTGCCGGCAGAGGCTCATTCCCCCCGGCCCTCCACTTCCCTGGGCTTCCTCACTCCCCCGATGGCCGTGATGGGACAGGGCTGGCGCTTTGGAAAGTAAATGATACAAAAGTGTGACCCGATCGAGCGCTCAGGTCAGCGTCAGGAAGCAGAGAGGATGAGGCTAAACGTCACAGTTTGTGTCATTTGACCCGTACTAGAGACTCTGAGCAAGTGTAACCTTCTTTCCTTGCTGCTCGGTCCCCATGCATCCATGGTCTTCCTCCCCGGCTCGCTACGTCCCGGGAGGAGACCTAAGAGCCCAGCACCATCCCTGGTGAGTCCATGTTGCAGTAACTTGGAGCCCTGCTCCGCTTCGCTGCCTGGACACCTGCCCCTTTACCACCAGTGTTGTCCCAGGCCCCTCCACCCGTGACCTCTGTACCATCACGCGACCTGGCCCACCAGCTGGGCCTCCTCGGCGCCCACCACGGTGGTCCTTGCATGGGAGAAGCCCAGGCGTGTGCACGTCCGAGAGGCTGACCCCCTGGCCAAGAGCCGCTGCCCGGAACAAAGCAGGACGACTCTGGGCAGCACCTGCCAACAGGGTCGAAGATGCATGCGCGTCCGGGGCTGTCTGCGGAGAGGACAGTCTTCACACCTGGACAGCCGTCCCGCCGTCTCTGCCGTGAACCCGAGTCTCCTGTGGGGAGAGTACTGGGCTGGGTCCAAAGCAACGTGCACCTGGGAATGGAAGAGGACAGGCAAGGAAAGGTTGGTCTCCTTTGGCGTAACCTGGAGGTGGTGCATCAAAAGTTTGTTTTCCGTGTTGCAGTAAAACGTTGTTGATGAGGAAAATGTATTTTACTTTTAATCAATGACACGCATTTGCATGGCTTTCAAACCAAGCAGAAGTGCCCGGCCTGCGACAGTAACCAGACGCCTCAGCTTCAAACCCTTTCCTGCAGAGTCACCGATAACCTTGGCTTTTTCCTCCTTGTGCTTCCATATTTGTAAATAATGTGCTTATAATGTATTATTTTTTATTCTGGAAGGCATCGATTGGTTTTTTCCTAGAGGAGACCAAGCGTGTACCTTTTTTCTACAGCTACGAACACCTCCCTCCTTCACCTCCTCCCCCCACGGTTTACGACGCCCTCGTGGGATCAGTGTCCTGCGTGTGAACACTATCACACTCTGTGTGAACGGAGATCGCTGCGCGCCCACCGCACAGCTGCTTCCCCGCCAGTCACCACTCACTCCTTCCGTCCCTTCATTTTCTTGATCTTCTATATACAGGAAAACCTCGGCTTGCGAGCATAACTCTGGGAACATGCTTGTCATCCAAAGCGCTAGTGTGTCAAAGCGAATCTCAAGAGCCGTTGGCTCAGTTGTGATCCTGTGACATTCGGCATCACGTACGACTCGTATTGCAAGACATTGCTCGTCTGTCAAGTAAAAATTCGTGAGAAATGTTCGCTCCTCTTGTGGAACGCTCGCAGAGCAAGTCACTCGCCATCCGGGTTTTACTTACTTACCGCTGATGGTAGTTCTGACAAAGCAGCAAAACTGTCCGTGTGAGCAAACACAGCCGGTCCCACCCGCAGAGGCCCGCCCGTGGCCGCGTGGCACCCTGCACTGACCCGACGGCTGCCTCACTTCACCCCTCCCGGGAATGCCGTCCGCTGCTCGTCCGGATCCCATACCTCCTTTCGTGATGTGTCTCTTTATTTTGGTGGAATATATTCTCCAGTAGCTTCTGGGAACAGTGCATGGAAAGTAAATGTTCAAAACAAGTTTTGTCTCCGATGCAATACCTGATGGGTGATGTGGTCGAGTACCCGGTCGTAGGTGGGAAACGCTTGTAAACATGTCGAATGTGGTCCTGGAACCACGGCCCAGTTTGCCCGTGACCTCGCTCGCCGAGAAGGCCCCGCCGCGGGTGACCGCCGCTGTGACCTACCCGAAGCGCGAGTGGCCACGTTCTGGCACTGTGCCAAGGTCGAGCTGGGTCCTCCAGCCCCTGGGGAGATCTCTGCAGCTACTCAGAGCTTGAAAGAAGTAGTCAAGAGAGCTCAAACTGGTAGCTTCAAACAGCTCACGGTTAAGGAAGTTCTGCTTCGTGGTTTGGTGGCCACTGAGGCGTGGATGTGGTTTTACCTCGGCGAGATCACAGGCCAGCACGGCGTCATTGGCTGTCATGACGACCAGTGTTTAACATCTGTTTATATTTGCTTTATTATTTGTGCGTTCTTGGACCACAGGCAATCAGACTGGAATTTGAATAAAATAAGATAATGTATCCAAGGAAAAATGTTGAAGGTAGAAGGTGGTGGCAGAGCCTCACTCTTTTCAAATCCCAGCCTTAAAACAGAGCAGCCACGTAGCCAAACCCAAGACCCATAAATCACATTCACAGCAGAACCGGGTGCCGGGGTCCCCGTGAGCCCCAGAATACAAGTGGGTGTAGGAGTGGATGCTGGGACGTGGAAGATCAGTTACTTAGTAAAAAACTCAGGCAAACAGCACATGGCAGTTTCTTAGAATGATTTCTTACTTGGGGAACCTTATTTTAATTAAAAGCGCTCATTACAAATAATAAATGTAGTTAGTTTCAACCAGTGAGTTTTCAATGTAAATTATTTTTTGAAAGTTGCCTCCCATTTTAAAATCTAAGGTATAAATGGAGAGAGGCTACCAATTTGGGACTGGAATGATCAATTTCTGGGCTAACAGAGCAGGAAGCAGACGGTGCGGCTCTGCTGATGGGACGTCTCTCAGGAAAAGCGAGTCTCTGGAGAATCTGTGCATCTGGAGAGGCTGTGAGGGTGGGTGTTTTCCTCCCTCTACTTTGGAAGCCTTCGGAGAATGAGCCAGAACTCCAGGATCCTGAGCAAACCCCTCCAAGGTCCTGCTGACTGGGCTAAGAATCAAACTGACATGGGCAGATTAACAGGAGAAAGTCAAATTTAACAGGCATGTGTATGAGGAGCCCTCACAGACCTGGAAATTCCGAAGACAGTCGGGCAGACCGAGGTCTCCGCGTCTTCGGGAACTCGGGGCTCCGGGACGGCCGGAGAAAGGAATAGGCCTCACGGGGCGGAAAGGGGGCAGATGTCTGGGGATGAGATGTCTGTCCTGCTGCGCAGATCACCCAGACGACGTTTACCTCTGCTGCTAGCTCCCACTCTGGGAAAGGGCCCTGTTTGGACGCTTCCGCGGAGTCAACGGGGTCTCCATTGCCCTCAGCTGGGAACAATCTCGGTGTCACGGCGGCCCCGGGTCGGCCTGCCCTCGGCCCGCGCCCCGAGGCAGTCCGGGAGCCTGATGTGATGTCAGCCTTTCAGAGAACAAAAAATCATTTTTGCTCCCTCACTGATAAAATTAGAAACTTAATTAAGATGTCACAAGTGCAATCCCCGAGCCGAAACACGAACAATAGTAAACCACCGCCGGCGGTAACTCCCGGAGCCCTTCAGGAACACGTTTCCCCAGCGCGCAAGGGGGGCGTTTGCCAGGCGGCGAGGGCAACGATGTGGAAAATGTCGTCGGTGCCCGTGGTAGGAACACTCCTGCGCCCGGTAAGCACCACGCGGGGCTGGGGGGAGCGTCACCCCACACCCTATCTTCCGCTGTCTCAGCAGCAGATCGGGACCTGCCTCGTGTCTGCGGGGACGTCAGACCAGCTGCTCTGTCACCTGTTTGGGCTCTGATTTCCCATCGTTCAGAAATCCACCTAAAGTAAAAGTGGAAAAAGAAAAAAATTAACGTCTTGTCTTTATCCTGAGGATTTGGAAACTGTGAGGACAGACCAGAGCGAGACGCAGCTGTGGGGACCATCGGCCGCGACGGAGGCGGCTCGGAACCTCCGAGGCACCTCGAACACCAGCGGCCGGCTGTCCCGCACCGCGCGCTCGCGTTCTGTCTCTGCCCTGCCTCCCCTCCCCTTCCTTCCACCCTCTCTTCCCAGCCCTCCTCACCCGCCTGCGGTGCCTGTGAGCTGGGGACGGCTGCATGGACCTCAGCGCACCGCATGACGAGAAGGGGGCTCCCTTTGCTCGTCCTGACGGCCGCGGCAGGACCAACACCGCCGAGAGTCCCCGGTGGCAGAGGAAGGAACTGTTAACGGCCCTGTGGCCTCTGGTCCAACTGAGTCTCACGTGGCTGCCGAGGGTCTATTTTTAAACCTTATTGTTTGTTATAATATAATTATGGAGTAATTTTACCTCTGTGGATTTTACTGTGAAGAATTTGATCCTATCCCCCAATTTATGGTGCTTTATTCACAATTAAATATAAATTTGATCTCATTGCTTTTTTTTAGCTTATTTATTTATTTTTGAAGAGAGAGAGAGAGAGAGAGAGAGTGCATGCATGCGTATGAGCAGGGGAGAGGCAGAGAGGTGGGGAGAGAATCCCAAGCAGGCTCCACGCTGTCCGCACAGACCCTGACACGGGGCAGAATCCCACCAACCGCGAGATCGCGACCTGGGCTGAAATCAAGAGTCGGACGCTTAACTGACTGAGGCGCCCCGTCTCATTGCTTTTTATTGCCTGAAACCTGACTTTTCCACGCAATTTCCGCCGGCTCTCACAATCCGGCTGACCCCTCGTACGGAGCCATTTCCTTCCTGCTACTGACCTTCGCCCCCTGAAACCCTCCTCTCCCTCCCGGGCGCTGGGCACACTGCCGCCCGCAGAGCAGAGGGGGACCCTTCCCTCCCGGGCACCCACTCCTTTCTCTGGGCCTGCGGGCGGCAGAGCTGTGGCTGCAGGCGGCCCGGGCTTCCTCCCGGGACCGTGTCATGGCATACTGCAACGGCGAAGGAATTTTGCAGATGTAATTAGGGTCCCTGATCAGTTGGCTTGAAGTGAGTCCACAGGAGACCGTGCGGGTGGGCCCGGATGAGGGGCAGAAGTGGGAGAGACTGGAAGCGGCGGGCACGCTCCTGTTGGCCCTGAAGGGGCCGACCGCCATTCTGGGGCGAGTGCCACACGGCAGGGGACAGCAGGCAGCCCCCGCACCCGACAGCGGTCCCTGGCTCAGTCCCTCAACCGCCAGGGACCAAGTCCAGCAGCAAGTGGCGAAAGCGGAAGGCCGCTCTGAGCCTCAGGCGGGAGCCCCCGCCTCGCCCCCGGCACCTCGATGTCAAGCTCCCGACACCCCGAGCAGAGGTCCCTGCTGCCCGTCCTCGGACCCCTGACCCACAGACACCGGGAGGTAAGTGTGTGCTGTGTAGGCGTCTGCGTGTGGATACCGTGTCTCGTGGCAGCAGGGGCCTGACTCTGGTGCCCGTGGCGCCCCCTGTGTCTTCTCCCCGGCGGTGGCTCCGTGGTCACGCACCGCTCTCTGCACGGCCTCTGTGACGTCCCTCTAGTTCTGGCAGCGGCAGCGCCTGGACAGTAACCTGCCGGGCGCGAGGGAGCCAGAAAGACCGGCCTGCTTGGACAACAGCTCTGGAGTCTTCCAGGCCCCCCCGCCCTCTCTGCCTCCCCCCCGCCGGCTCTGCCTCCCCCTCCTTCCCGCTCTGCCTCCCCCGCCCGCTCTGCCTGCCCCCCCGCCCACTCTGCCTCCCCCTCCTGCCCGCTCTGCCTGCCCCCTGCCTGCTCTGTCTCCCCCCCAACCCGTAGAGACCCAGCCCACACGCCTCCCTAGAGAGCCCACCGTAGGCCCGTGGCCAGTCTGGAGCTTCGCTGCCCGCCTCCCACCAGCCCTGTCCCCCCTTGGGACGTCCCGGCGTGCGTGGTCTTGGATGCAAGACAGTTCCCGGCACCTGTCAGGTGTGGGGTCATTCTCTGCCGCGTTTCCGCCAGCGCCTGGTGTGGGGAGACCGCCGGCCGTGCGCGGAGCCCAGTGGGATCTCTGACCACAGATCAGGGGACGGCCTTTCCTCTCTCTGCTGCCCAGGGCAGCCGGGGGCTGGTATTCAACCGTCTTTGTGACTTTCCCCTTGAACAAGCACCCCAAAGGCAGAGGAAGTGTTTGCAGACGTGCCCGCTGCTACCGCAGGCCCGTGGCGGGTCACCAGCTCCCTGCTGCGGGTCTCTGCCGCCCCCCGCCCCGTCCTCTGAGCCTGGAGACACAGCCTCCCCCGGCCCTGCGAGCCCGGCCTCACGGCAATGGCTCCCCTTCGCCCCACAGGACGGAACGATTCCTGCCGACAGCCCCGGGGGAGGGCATCGCTGACTGTTTCTCCAGGAAGCAGCAATGGCTTCCACGGCGTAAAAATTAACGCCGGAGCCAGACGGCTGGGTTCAAGTCCTGGTCTGCCGCGTGCTAACTTCAAGACCGTGGAAGGTTGCACGAGCTCCCTGGGGCTTGTCTGCGGAATGGGGGGCAATGACAATCCCTACTTCATGGGTGGCTGACGGATTATGACTTAACACACGTGAAGCTCTTGGAACGGTGCCGTTATGCGTTTGCTATGATTCCATCCTATTCTGACTCTGGACAGGGTTATTTTGTGTATTATCCTTATTTCCCAAACTAAATTGTAGGGTCCCGAGGGTCAGAGGCCATTCTCGCTTCCACTCCCCCAGAGCACCAGGCATGGAAGGAGCTCTTGGCTCAGTGTCAGGGGACCCACGACCACAGGTACTTCCCAAAGCGGAAGGCCGCTTCTGCCCGGGAACTGCAAGGTCTTATGGGGTGGGGAGGTGTCTCTAGGAGAGGGGCCACCATGATAGGTGCTGTGTACACCCTATCATGTATACATACCTATGTGCGTGCACACCGACCGTGTGGGCACACCTATCGATCGTGCGTGCACACCTATCAATCATGTGTGCACACCTATCGACCGTGCGTGCACACCTA
>CM053574.1:132359136-132372243 GCA_028646485.1 Cryptoprocta ferox | reverse complement strand
TGGGGAGGACAGGACACGGTGCAGGGGACAGCCAGGATGGGAGTAGGGTGGGGGCAGGGGCAGGGTGGGGTCCAGGATGCAGGGCGTGGGGGGCAGGGATAAAAGAGGAGACAGATTCTAAGTACTCCTCGTGGTCACACATGTAGTCACTTTCAGACAAAGTGTCAGTTAGATACAACTCCTATCATGTTATCACTTGTTTCCAAGTGTGAAATACATTGTCTCAAACTAGTGAATCTGGTCCCACCTGGGGTCCCAGTGGCTCCATATTTCTGTCCTGCTCCGGGGCCGCATCCATGTGAACGAAGTACGTAACACGAAGCTCTGTGCGCCTGTGTTCTTCCCTCCCTCCCTCTCTCTCCCTTCCTCTCTTTCTCTTTCTTTCCAGTGTGGCAACGAGGATCAAATTTCCACTTCGTTTCCACCAGCTCCCAGGACTTTCCGTCAAGCCACCTGAGGGAAACCCATCGGAAAGAAGAAGAAAGCCTGAAACCTCATCCCTTTTAACTTTATTCTTTCAAACCAAAGTTTCAGAGAAAAAACTAAAAAACTAAGCTCGCGGGCGTTTGCAAATGTGGCTTTGAAGCGGCCTGTCAGGGCCCCGAGTCATCAACCCGGGAGGCGGGCCGTGTGCACGCCTGGGGGCTCGGTCACCCGGGCTCCGGCTCCGTAGGCCAACAGTGAGGTGGGGGGGGGGGGTTGAGCCCCGCTAATCCATCCGAGAAGCCCTTCCCGCCGTCAATACTGGAACAGCAGCAGGTGTGGGGCTGGCCCCCAGCGGGGCAGCGCGGGGAAGCTCGGCCGACAGGCGGGGACGGGAGGTCGCCGTCCAGCCCGCCCCGTCGTTGGAGGGATGGGCCAGGAGGATGCAGGGAGGAGGGGCTGTGGTTGACGACGCGTCCTCGCGGCTGCAGTCAGTCCAGGGCCCCCGGGCTCTGACTCGAGGATGGAGGGTCACGGGGGTGGACCCTGGGGGGCCCATTGGCCTGGCGTCCTGGGACTCTGCTGGTGTAGCAGAGTCCATCCCCTGGGGGGGCCTCAGTGTGAGGCAAGCGGGGACGTGGGGGCAGACTCCCCGCCAAACCTAGGGTGCGTCCCCCGCCCTGCGCCTGCACCCACTGTGTCTCCTGGTCAACGCCACGGCTCTGGCCTCTGTCACTCACCACCTGGCAGATGCCGGGGAGCGGCGAGCATGGGGTCTTGGCACTGAGACGGGACCTGGGAGGTGTGGTGTGAGGAGTGTGGGGGTGTCAGGGGACGGGACAGTGAGGTGGGCGAGAGGGATCGGTGGACGGTCCTGTCCCTGAACAGCCCCTCCCCATTCGGTAACGAAGGCCGCTCCGCTGCAGGGCCCGACCGTTGCGCAGGTTAAAGGGAATGGCACCTGGAGAGCACTTGTCACGATGCATGGCACGCGGAGTCCTCGATACACGCCCTCCAAAATCATCCCAACTTCCTGTCCACCGGAGCCCAGAAAGGCCTGTGAGCTGCACCCGCGGCCCGCCTCGCGGAAACGCATCCGTTCCCACCCTAGATATAAAACGTCTGCGCCTGACCTGCTGCCGGGGAGATGATCCCTACGCCCCCTGATCTGTGAGGACCGGCGCTTCTCGGGTCTGTGACGAAGGCCCGCTTTTCCTAACAGCACGGGGCTCGCTCGTCCCGGTGCTGAAAGCCCCCCCTCCCCCATCTGAAGCCAGCGGGAGGTAGGGTGGGGGGAGCGGCTCCCCTGGGAAGGCTTTCCTGGGAGCCCCACGGTGTCGGGGAAGAGCTAGGGCAGAGCTGTCTTGCGTCCCTTGCCCGCTGTGGGGCCCAGGGTCACAGCAGACCCTCCGACATGAAGCCGGCGTTGGTAGAAGCAGAAAATCTAACTGCGTAACTTCGGCCCCAAAAGAGAAGCCCAGTGCTCTTCTCTTACTGAGCCAACAAACACGCGGACTCACAGATGCTGCGGCCCCAACACAGCACTTGGCACTGAAACAAGGAAGCCATTTCCCCAGACGCTGATTCTCGGCTCTTCTGAGAACAATTCACTAGATCAAGTGTGGAACACACCTGTTTGGTTTGGGAGGATGTTTGAAACACACCTATTACCTTTCCTCTGGGAGTCGATACAGTGCGGGGTGCTCCCCTGTGTTTTCAAGATCAGACCTTGAGAGCAACAAGCGTGCCTCGCTCGGTTTACACGGGGCTTGTTCGTGCGCGAAGAGTGTGCGGGGACCTGCCTGCCCGGAGCCACCGAGAGGCCGGTCAGACGGCCGCTGTTTAGGGGGTCGGACAGGTTCGCGTCCTCTCCAGAGTGACTTTGATAAAACCGCCTGCAATCTTGAGCTTTCCCGGGTCGACTTGAGAATATCTACATGCTTCACAGGGTTCTCGCGAGGACGGTCCGAGGAAGTAGATTCAAACATATTCCCGGGTGTGTCTGGAGGGCCTGGCGATGGCCCCCGAGGAAAGTACGGTGTTTTGTGCACAGAGAGTGGCAGTAAATCTCTAAATGATTCCAGGCCGTCACACACTGATCACGTCAAGTCTAAGCTCCCAGTGACCACAGTGCGCTTTGAAAACGAAAAGGTGGTAAAGATGGAATCGGATGCCTCCCCGTCTGCTACCAGAGCCTCCTGTTTTAACAAACGGACATCCAAGCCGTTTGGTTTTCTCATAGGAACACGATGTGGGAAACTATTCAGTTAGGTTTGGTCACTACTCACAAAACGCCCAATTTTGTTTGGCTGTTTTCTTCTTTATATTAATGAAAAAAAAATCTTTTTTTCCTGGAACACTTGCAAGTTAGTCTTGTATAGTGCGCACTTTCCAGCTGGCTTGTTGGGCGCGCAACCCCGGCCACGTCCCATGGCAGATGGTCCCACGTGACAGAGCCCCTGGAGGAGCTCGGGTCCGTCCCAGCTTCGGCAGAGGCAGCTCATTTCTAGGTCTTTCGGGGCTTTGTTTCCTTCCTCTTAGGATAACAGCACCCCTTTCCCCGAGATCCTGGAAGTCACCGAAGAGGAAGAAGGTAGGAGGCAACTCAAGCGCCCTGTCCTGGCTGGGAAGAGCATGGACCGCGCGCAGAGGCCCAGAAGTGAGGAGGGGACGGAGGGAAGGGCGAGCTCTTGGGTGGAATGTCACCGTCGCTGCAGGGCTGTTCCCAGTCCCTCCGTGCACCTGCTACTTCGCCTGTCATCCTGCCGCTCAGGAGGGTGCGGCCGGCAGGTTCGGGGACATGGGGGAGGGGTCCTGAGGGGCCCTCGTCCCTCTTAGAGGCTCCACTGCAGACCAGTCTCCGCATCCCCCCGGAGCACCAGCGGCGGCATCCGTGGCCGCGCCAGGCTTGCCGGGAAACAGCCTGGTCCCCTCCACGCGTGTTCCGAGCGTCCGCCACACGCGGGTGCCGATCCCAGCAGGCTGTGCCCGTGTGGGCTCACTCAGCACCCCTTCCGCTCTACTCAGGCCGGCGCAGAAGCCCGGGGTGGGGGCTCCGTCGGAAAGCCTGCATGGGGAGCACCACGTCCCACAGTCCGGGCCGAGGGCCCTCAGGCTCCCCTGTGGTCTGACCGGAAGGGCCGCCAGGAGATGGCTTGTCCGACCCCTCACTTCACAGAGGCTCCCGGACGGGCCCCAGGCCGGCCACCGGAGGGGACAGGAGGGGACGCAGGCCTCCCCTTTGCTGAGCCCCCTCCTCCCTGGGCGGTGAAGCTCCTCGTCTGCCAGAGAGCCGGGCCCAGGGGACTGTCCTCCAGCGCCTGGCGGACCCAAGAACGGTGGGCATGGGATCGAGTGGTGGAAACGAAGGGACGGGAAAGAAAAGCTACAGACGGCGGGGACTCTGCTCCCGAACGGGAGGCGCTCGGGGAGGTGAGCGTTGACCTCTGCCTTGCAGGACGCGAGCAGACCGGAAGTCCCCCCCGTGCGAGGGGGTGCGGGGGCCCCGGCTCTCGCCGGCCTTCAGGTACCATCCAGACGTGAAAATACCATGGAAGAGCAGAGAGTGAGCCCTGACAGCTTCCCCTCCACCGCGCGGCTGCCCTCCCGGATGTGTGCGTGCGTGTGTGCACGGGCGTGCGTGTTCCTTTGTCTCCACTCTCTGACTGCCCTTCCCTCACGGGGACACCGGGCTGCCATTTCCGTGTCCGCACGCGACGCTCCACAGCTTTCGTCTCTGAACAGCCGCGCGGAACTTAGTCTCTGGCCGAACCGCATTCGTCTGCGCCAAATCCACCCCGAGAGACGTCCTTGACGGCGACCGCTTCCATCACGCAGCCCAGAGTGAAGCTGTGCTCGCGCCTACGCCCCGGGTCCCCAAGCGTCCCCTCCGGGAGGCTGGACGGCTGGACTAGGTGTGCGACACTGTGCAGTCGCTGTTCTGGTTGATCTTTCTCTAATTCACAGCGAAGTTGGTCAATTGGCCGTTTTCCTATTTCTGCACTTCTCCTTCAGACGGGTTTGCTGATTGTGCCCTTGCCCCTGCAGGCTGTCCTGCAGCAGTACGTTAGCTTCTCGTCCTGTGCTTTGCAAATACTCGGCGATTTGACATTTGTCTTTTCCCTTCGTGTATTATTATTTTTTGCTGCTTAGAAATGTTAAGTTTCTGTGATCGAGTGCATCTTTCTTTTCCCTTTGTGTCTTCTAGTGTTTTTGTGACTCTTTTATTTATTTCATTTGTTGTTTATTTTATTTTTATTTTGGGGGCGAGGGGCAGAGGGAGGAGAGAGAGAGAATCTCAAACAGGCTCCACGCTCAGTGCAGAGCCCGACGCGGGGCTTGAACCTATGACCCTGGGATCATGACCTGAGCCGAAATCAAGTCAGATGCTTGACTGACTGAGCCCCTTACCCACGGCCACCAGCGATTGTCCCCAGACCGTGTGCTAAATGACCCAAACCCTTCGTCATCGATCTGACGTGGTGCCTGCGTCAGGTAGGAAATGGGCTGTGTGTCCGGGTGTAGTCGTGGGCTCTCTCCCGTCCCAGTGACCTGTGCCACGCCCAAGTGCTGACCTCACCGACCCCTGCGTGTTACGTGGGGACCCGCATCTTGTGCAGGTTTCCTGCCGGAAGTGCGCCAACAGTTCCTACAGGAGCACGGGAGCCTGTGTTGCTGAGGGGGTACATCAGAGAAGGAACTGGATATAAAATGCTTCCAGAATGATCTGATAAACACACCCAGGTCCTCATCCTGCAGTTCACGAGAACCTTGGAGGACAACCCCCCTCCCCCCGGCTGCGTGGCCAGTGGGACATCAGGCCAGGAAGACAGCCCGGCCGCCCTTCCTCCACCTCCTCCCCACACCCAGCCGGCGGCCTGTCCACCGCACAGCCAGGCCACGGCCGTCACCAGCAGTCCACCGACCGGCTCTTTCCCAGGCGAATTGTGCTGAAATGCTCGCTTAGTCCTGTAAGTAGCCCCGTGTAAAAGAAAGAGCAGGTGCAATTGCATTTTTTCATGACCCAAGTCTCCTGGGCCAAGAATCCGGGGGCTGAGATGGAAGCAGATCGTATCCCCACAAACCTCCGTGCCCTGCTCTGCGCCTCAAAGCAGGGCCCAAGGGGGACGTTCTAGTCCAGCCTCGTCCAGGCAGCTCTGAAAATCGTGAAACACTTTTGGGGGGGGGTGTCAATAATTATTATGTGCTACTAAAAGAATAAGGTTGACTCCAACCCTTAAAATATGTTTCAAGCCGTAATGAAGTTTAATAAAGCAACATAGGGTCAAAGATCAAAAATGGCACTGTGACCCTTCCATCCGCTCTTCCAAGTGGTATGTCCCCGGTCGTACAGGCCGCCGAGCCAACAGCAAGCCTGCCTGTAACGCATCTCCCTGCATTTAGAACTGGGCGTGGTTTTGACAAACAGAGAAGAATCCTTTTCCAAATGATTTAACGCAAGCTAGAAGCAAGATGATTTTATTGAGCTTTATTTTCTGCACTTTACGTTATGAAATAATGGGTGCTTTATTTTTTTCCTTCCCCAAATACAAATTTTGGATTCTGCATCTTTTATAGGCACCATTTTTATTGAGTTGTAGTTGACACACTACAAAATTCACTCACTTGAAGTATATAATTCAATGGTTTTAGTATATTCAGAGTGTGCAACCACCATGACAAAGTTTAGAACATTTTTGTCACCCCCAAATGAAGCCCCCTACCTACAAGGAGTCCCCCCCCTCCCCGGGCCAGGCTAGGCAACTGTGAATCTACTTCCTGTCTCTATGGATTTGCCAATTCTGACCATTTCACGTACATGGAATCACATAATCTGTGGTCTTTTGTGACTGGCTTCTTTCACGTAGCACAAAGTTTTCATGATTCATCTCTTTTGTATCACTACTTCCTTCCTTCTTGAGGCTGAATAATAGTCCATTGTAAGAACAGACCACATTTTATGGGCACATTCATCTATAGATGGACACTTGGGTTGGATCCATGTTTTGGCTGCTATGAATAATGCGTTTACGAACATTAACGTACAAGTTTTCATGCAGACATATGTTTTCATTTCCCTTGGAGAGATACTTAGGAGCGGAATTGCTGGGTCACG
This sequence comes from Cryptoprocta ferox, assembly GCA_028646485.1. NCBI lineage: Eukaryota > Metazoa > Chordata > Mammalia > Carnivora > Eupleridae > Cryptoprocta > Cryptoprocta ferox. The sequence goes on along the minus strand of CM053574.1, from coordinate 132,365,705 downwards.
TGGTAACTCTGTGGTGAACACTTTGAGGAGCCGCCAGGCTGTTTTCCCAGTAGCCCCACTGCTGTATGTCCTGCCAGTGGTCCACAGGGTTCCCCGCATCCGCGCCAACATGCATCCTTGTCTATCTGTTCTATCATCCTTCCTAGCGGGTGTGAAGTGATATGTCCTTGTGGCTTTGATTTCAATTTCCCTGATGACTAATAAAGTTGAGCATCTTTTCATGTGCTTCTTGGCCGTTTGTGTGTCTCCTTTGAAGAAATGTCTGTTTAAATCCATTTCTTTTTAAAAAATGGGTTTGCCTTCGTATTGCTGAGTTTTGAGGCTCTTTACACATTCCAGATGCAATTTTCTCACCAAATACATGAATTGCAAATATGTCCCCCATTCTGTAGGCTGTCTTTATGCTTTCTTTAAAAAATATTTTTTTGTTAACGTTTATTTTTGAGAGAGAGATACGGAGTGTGAGTGGGGAGGGGCAGAGAGAGGGAGACACAGAATCCAAAGCAGCTCCAGGTTCCAAGCTCTCAGCACAGAGACCGACGTGGGGCTCGAACTCACAAACCGTGAGATCCGTGACCTGAACCGAAGTCGAACACCCAGGGGACCCAGCCACCCAGGAGCCCCTGTCTTTCTGCTTTCCTGATGGTGTCCTTTACAATACAAACTTTTCAGTTTCAATGAAATCCAGTTTGTCTGCGTTTTCATTGGTTGCTTATATTTTTGGTGGCATGTTTGAGAAACCATTGCCTAATTTTAAATTTTAGGTCATGAAAAGTCAGGGGGCAGAGATGTCTGTCTTGTTCTCTACCCCCCAACTTGGCAGTGCCTAGCACATTTCAAAACATATTTGCCGAATGAATACAGTGAGGACGTGCCCCGGGCTTGTCTCTGGATGAAACGTCTCACCCTGGCAGCCTGTGGCTCACTGCTCGGCGTCGAGGTTTGACAGACTTTCCTCCTCGGTGCCTCCCCCCACATTTATGCCATTGAGTTTCTTGCAAAGATGACATTTAGGTAACAACCAACATCTCCCATGAGGCAAGTAGTAAGCTAAGACATTAAAGACCGCGGAGCCCTGACCCAAGGGCTGTGACGCACGTGAGCCAGAGCCAGAGCTGAGCCCACGAACCATATGTTAGCCTGGATGATGTGAAATCACCTCTGTTTGACCCATTTTACTTGTACAAATGGAGTTGAGTGTGCTTAAACATAAACTATTTGAATTAGGTTCAACGTAAGAGAATTAAAATGAATTTAAACATTTTTGTTGGAAACTTCCCTTCCCTCCCTCCTTCTATTGTTCCTTGAGGTTTTCTCTTTTTCTGTCTTTCCCTCCAGCCACGGGGGCGCATCCTGGGCCCCCGCTCTCTGCGTCCACCGTGGAAAGTCACGGGTTTGTGAGTCCGACGTCTCTCCTTTCTCCTGTTAGTTAGGACAGGCAGCTCCCAACGGACACACGCTGCCCGGCGCCTCCTTTCTCTCTGGTCATCCCTGCCTCCAACTTCCGGTTCTAGCCCATATCCCCTCCTTCCCGAGTGACCAGGGACTAAGGTTCTCGTGAGAGCAGCTGGACCTGCCAGCGGCCCGACACATGCGGGTGCCGTGGCCTCGTCCCGAGCCCGTCTCCTGGCAGACAAGGTGGAGCTGGCCACTCGTGTTTCCCACAGAAGGTCCGGGTGTTTGCAGACCTTTAATGTCCACAGCAGCCCTGCCAGACTTTGCAAAGCCCCTGGCGTCCCTCACAGAATTGGACCAGACAGCTCAAGAGAGCACACGGGGCGCCGGAGCACCTGGTGTCAGCCACGGCCAAGGATAAGGGGACGTTTCGGACACAGCAAACCAATGTCGCCAAGTGAAGTTCTCCGTAAATGATGACATGTCCTTCTACGTGACCAGATGACCAGGGGAGGACTTTCTCTTGGTCTGTTTTTTCTTTTTAAGTGCTTGCAATATTTGGCTGTTATTGGCGATCTTGAGTACTGGACTGATTTAGAGTTTTTCCTTTCCTTTTATTTGACTAAATTTACTCTTTCATTTTCTAAGTCAGACTTGATAAGCGTCCTGAATGGTAAGTGATGCATTATTCATAAAGAGCTGGTTGAAGTAAGAAAATGTAAGTTAGACTCTTTTAGAAATTCCACTTATAGTACAAAATTTGTGGTCTAAGTGCTGATGAGGTACGTTTATGAATAAGACATGACCGTCAAGGAGGGTATTTAGCAACAGTTTTCGTGTTCATTTCTGCTCTTCTGATTCTCCTCTGGCGACAGCCGTGCCTCCTTATGTACCTGATAAGGTCTGAATTTCAGCAGGAAGCAGGGGTTTACAGAGGGAGAGGCTGCTGATAGCGGACTCTGAGGGCTGAGGTTGTGACATTGGAGGTCATTTAAGGTTTCGAATGGCAGGATGCCAACCACTGCTGCAAGCCCTTCTCTGCCTGACGAGCGTTCAGATTCGGATTGGCAGGAGCGCCGTGCGGTCCCGGAGAGTCGTATTTCATGACGCCGACGTCTTGGGGCCTCAGTGGACAGAGCACGGGGAGCTTGCGATCCCATCCTGACTCTAGCCCGGGTCGTGGGGGCCCCCGTGCATATCACCTCGCCTCAGGGGCTTTCCCCCCCTCTTGCACAAAATGGGAAAACGAGCACTCCACTCCCCCTCCAAGGGCGACTTGCTCCTTCCTCATGACCCAAGTGGCCACTCCGAGGTGCTTAACGTGTTGATCGAAGGTAGGACAGGTAGTTCCTGCCTCTTCTTTGAGCTCCACCTTCAAGTGTCCTTTGAATTTCAAAGCTTTTAGAGAAACACCTTCCTATTTCTTTGCCAGGCGTGGGGCTCTGATGTTGCCCAGAGCAGGTCTGTTCCCCACTGCTAAGCTCTACACCAGCCATTGCTCGCAAACTTCAGCCCCAAACAGACAAGAAAAGGACCACGAAACGCGGGGAGCTCCGCTGCCCAGCACGTGATCCAGGTAGAAGGAAAAGGGAGAAAGGCACTCACTCCGAGTAGAGGCCATGAACCTTGGGAGAACTGCCCACGGTGAGCCAAGAGTTAGAGCTTAGCTCGAAAATGAAGGCTGTGCCCTGGACTGAGGGGGCAGTGCCCCGCTGCCCTGCGGAACCTGCCGCATCTTCCCAGGGGTCTCCAGCCGAACGACCGCAGCAGGGATTATTCCACCACGAATCCTCAGGCGGTCCCACGGCGCAGACGTGGTCTCTGCGTGTCTCTCCGTGTAAGTGGTGTTTCCCCCATGTGCGACCCTGGCTGCTCCAGACCCAGCTAGAACTGGAGGTTATCAGTCTCATTCTTCCTCTTATAAGTGGGGAAACTGAGGCAAGACTGGGAAGAGCCTCAGCAATCTAGAGAGTTTGACCTGATGACCTTATGGGGAAACTCTTTCCTTAGCAGTAAGCACTCTACCTTGGACGTTTTTGTTTGCTTGCTTTCGTTACTTGACATATTCTCCATAATATTTTTTAGTGTTTATTTATTTTGAGAGAGAGAGAGAGCGAGACAGTGGGGAAAGGGCAGAAAGAGAGGGAGAGAGAGAATCCCAAGCAGGCTCCACACGGTCAGCACGGAGCCTGACGTGGGACTCAGTCCCACAGACCATGAGATCATGACCTGAGCCGAAACCTGAAGTCAGATGCCCAACAGAGCCAGCAGGTGCCCCTCAGTCTTGCCGTGGGCTGGGGCCCGAGGACGGAAACCACTGAGGGACCGTCTTGAGGCACAGTGGCTGGTCCCAAGGAGTCAGTGGGACGTCTTCCGGCTGGGCAGGGCGTGGAAGACAGGCACAGAGGCCTACGCCGCACAGCGAAGGAGGGAGAGCTGGGCACTTGCGGTGGGACTTTGTCAGGGCCGAGCAACAGGACACACCGCCCAGGAGAAGTTGTGTCAGATTCCTGCTTCGTGTAAGAATGTTTCTCATAAAGAGCTTGAGATGCGGTCTGTTTGTGGGGAGGGGGTGATGCAAGGCTGGGCACGGCCTCGAGGTGGGGACAGCATGGCGGGCCTGGGTGGTCGCTGGAGGCGGCCCCACCTACATCGCTCATTTTCCTCATGGGGGGGCGGGGGGGAAGACCACGGGCGGTTTCCCAAGGGCTGCCGAGGTCCACGACGGGGACCACCTCCCCCTCGGGAGCGGCGTGCCAGCGCAGGGCAACACAGACGGCGGCAGAGGCCGGAGGCCCGCACAGCCCACCGTGCTGGTCCACGCAGTCCTCTCCCGGGATGCTGGCCACATGGCCAGACGGTCACCGCTCTGCCCCCGGACCGGGCGAGCCTCACACACGGCCTGTGTCTCGTGTGGTCCTCGGCTGCAAACGACGGAGCTGCCATGCAGACTGAAGTGTCCGTGGTGTTTCCGAGGGGCACCAGCAGACCGTGAGAACAGTGGGCACAGAGGGGGTTCTCGGACGACAAGAGGCCCTCCAGGGGTCTCGATGGCATGTGTGTCCCTGGCCCCTGGGGCTGACCCAGCGCTCACCTCTTGGCCACTGCCTGAGAGGGACTCTGGGCGCGATGCGAAGACAGACGAATGAACACACGCGTGGTGAAGCGTGACACGTGGCTTTCTTCCGTCAGTGGCCTGATGCCCACTGTGCTCCGTGTCCCACCTGCGTGGCCCCAGCGCGCCAGGCATCAGGGGCCCCACGTGATCCTGCAGCTCACGGATGTGGAGACGGGACCGACTGGAGGGCAGTGAGCCCCGTGGTCCTTCCCCTCCCCCGCCCCGGCCCAGTGGACACCTGAGCCCCCCCACCCCAGCCCTCCGCTCCTCCTGAGGCCCTCACTGGCCCCCGCAACACCCCCTCACGATGTAAGCGCGTATCCCCGTCCCCCTTTGTCAGCGCTGGATTAGCCTAATCTCCCGCGAGGAGGTGCCTTCGTCCCCCCGGGCCGCGCACCTTTGTCTGGGGTGTGGAATCCCCGTGGGAGCGCAGCCGGCCTGCCCCGTCCCTCCGGAGGCGGAGGCGCCCTGCCTGCAGGGTCTGCTCTGAGAGCCAACAAGGAAGCAGGCAAGGACAGCGATCTGCCCTGTCCCCAGATGGAATGAGGAAGTCCGGCGTCTCTTTGCCGATGGGACGGACACAAAACCAACACCCGACAGGTGACCCCGAGTTCCGCCTGCTGGGGTGGCTGCTCAGCGGGTGACTTGATGCGGCCTCGTGGGAACCGGCGCCAGTCAGGAGCTCAGCGCAGGCGACCAGGCCGGCCGGGCCTGAGCTGCTCTGCCGTCGGCTTTGGATTCAACTTCTCAGGGCTACGTTCTGCTTGGACGTCTCCGAAGAGGCAGAAACACGGAAACGAGCCAGGATTTCTGGTCTGGGCCCTTGCGGGGGCCACGCTGGGGGGCGGTGTCAGCGTGCACAGGCCTCCGAGCTGAGCTCACAGCCCTCGAATGACGGTCAAGTGCTGGGCAGCGGAAGCAAGACCTCCGAGGTCAGCCCCAAACTCGCCAGGGTCCTAGATATTCATGTGGCGGTCCCGTGATGCTCGAAAGGGCTGCCTGACAGACTCTAGAATGATCCTGGGATGGCTGTCCTGCGGAGGGGAGAACAAATTTAGTCCCTTTTTGCCCCAAGAAGAGGTGTGCCTAAGGGTTCTTGCCTTGGTTAGCATGAGATGGAGACGCAGGCGGTCAGCGTCTTCATTCTCCCCTGCAGCAGATGAGGGCCCGGAGCTGAAGCCCCTTCCCCAAGCGTTTGTGGGGCTGAGGGATACACAGAACGACATTCAGACCCGAGGTGAGCGGATTAATTATTAAACAGCCTAACCCAATCGATACAATATTGCTGGTGTGTTTCCTCCTAGGTAATTCTGGAGCTTGCTTCAATATTTAATTCAGCCCCAAACCGTAGGTCATCAGGAAACGTACGTGCAGGTTACCGCAAGCTCCCATCCGCCCGGATGCCCACACCGCAGACCCGATCCGGAGGCAGATCCGGGGCCTGGTCACCACACTGGAAAGGGCTCTTCTCCAAAGGAGGGTTAGGAGACGCTTCTCACAGCTCGTCTCTTTTCTGCCTTTTCATCTGCAAATTCTTCTTAAATTAACAATTGGCCAAAGAGAAAGGAGTGATGGGTCCTTACTGAAGATTGAAGAAATGGAGAAGTTAACCTCAAAGAGCAAGGCCAGCTTCCTGTGAGGGGCTCGGAGGAGGCCTGAGTCCTGGGCGACGCGGGGCGCAAAGGCCGCCCGTGTGTATGCCTCTCCTCGGCCACTTTCACGCAAGCGCAATTTTCACTTGGCCTAAGAGACAAAATACAAAAAGTCCTACACCTTTGACTTTCATGCTTTTAAAAGCTATTGAATTATTTTCTGCGTTATCGAGTGGATTTGCCTCCTCCCGAGGCCAAGCCTCTGCCGGGTGGAGCCGGGGAGGGGAGGATGTGTGAGCGGATTGCTTGTGCGTGTGAACTCTACTTGGAAATAGTTACACTTTCACACTTTGAAGTGGTTCTCTTGCACAGTTGCTCAGAAGAGCCGTCATCTGTCCTTACTGGCTGCGGGGGGGGGGGGTGCGCTGTGCACGCAGCCCCAGGGAGCCAGCCTCCCTCCCCCC
>CM053574.1:132329245-132358636 GCA_028646485.1 Cryptoprocta ferox | reverse complement strand
AGCTGTGGGCCGGGCCCGGCTCACCCCTGAACTGAGCCCCCTATCCCCACAAACCGGGCCTGAGTTTGGAGCTAACGTGGCCCCAGGGCCCATCCTGGAGCTGAAACTGGTTTTCTGAGCCAGAGTCGTCTTCTGTCTTTTTGCCTCTGAGCCAGACCGAATCGGCACAGGCCGCCGTGACTCCACTCTGCCTTTCCCCGTAAGAGGTGCTTCTGCTGAGTTCACACATCCTGCCCGGTGTTACCTGTTCTAGCGCCTTGGCAGGAAGGGGAGTGACCCCTCAGGGTTTACCTGGAACACAAACTGCTAGAGAACTAACTGTGCGAGCTTAGCATCGTCCAAGGAAGGGGCTCTCTTCTTCTAGCTCCTGGCCTCGACCTAGTACAGAAAGGAAAATGCACAGCTAACGAGGACATTCTAGAAGCTTCCAGCTCCCCCCCCACCCCACCCCACTGGGCTGGAGGGCTCCTACGAACGGGTCCCCCTGAAACGAGCATGCGGGTTTCGGTCTGCAAACCTGCCCACGTTCCGGGCTAGTGTGACAGGTTACCGACTTGGCGGCAGCTGGCAGTATTCTGTTTCTTGAATATTAAAAGTTGCCTTAATGACTCTCCGGTACCAGGTCCTGGCGAGGCCAGCCGGGAACGGCCGGCAGGCTCCTACATCTGACGCCCCATCCCCGACCCGGGCTGCCGCCGGGGCCAAGAAGGCCGTGAGGGACCCACCCACCAGAGCACCTTCTAGTACCTGAGGTCCCTGCGAAGCGCAGCTGGACGTGCAGCGTGGAGGGCGGGGAATGGAAACAGCCCCGTCCGGGCTCACGCCGCGCCTGCTCCCCGAGATCAACCTCGGGAATTCGCTTTTCTCTGTTTCCCGCTGCCCCTGAAGGCTGGATGGCGTTCACTTCACGGCGGCTCAGACCCACTTCCCATGACTTTGTGGCTCCGTTCCTCATGCAGGGAGGGCAGATCTGTGCTTCGGGCGCGGCCTGCGACAGGGGTTGGCAGGGGGCTGGGACGAGCTGGTCCAGCGGCTGGGACCGGGGCTGGGAGGGGGCCTGGGAAGGAGCTGGGACGGGGCTGGGACGGGGGATGGGAGGGGGGTTGGGACGGGGCTGGGACAGGGGCTGGGAGCCAACACCGGATAACCACGGCAAGAAAGTCCTTCTACTTTGGAACTGAAGCTCTGTGAGTTCCGTGAAGAATTAACATCTCCGGTTTCTACAAATAGGGGCACTTGTTTCTAAAGTGAGTTGTCCAGGTGACATATTTTCAGAATTCTCAACTCAATAAGAACAGGAATTTCTTCTTTGTTGATCTAAGTGTGTCCCCTTCTATGTGGCCAAAGGGTTTTTCAGTGCAGAACCAGAAAAGATCAAAGACGGTAAAAAAGAGGAATGGCACTCGGTCTACTCTTTGCCCGTATTTATTTACACATTCGAGATTTTAGAGGAACTGGCTCAGAAAAGAGGAAGGAGGAGGCTGGCACAGGCTTCTCTGAGGGAGGCCAGCCGGCGCCTCGCTGGCTGGCTCCCCGCCTCGATCAGCCTCCTTTCCCTCCACCAGCAGCGATTTGCCACCCGCTGCAGGGCCAGCACCTCTGGTTTCCCATCTCTTTACGGGGAAGCTGGTGGTGATTTGTGCGAGTGACATAATCTTATGGAAAGAAGTGTTACAGTGAAACATCACTGTGGCTCCACTGATGGACGATAAAAGTTGACATTAAATTACCCTTTGGGGCACCTGGCGGCTCAGTCGGTTAAACATGCTACTTCGGCTCAAGTCATCATCTTGTGGTTCATGGGTTCAAGCCCCACGTCGGGCTTCGTGCTGGCAGCTCAGCCTGGAGCCTGCTTTGGATTCTGTGTCTCCTTCTCTCTCTGCCCCTCCCCGTTCTCTCTCTCTCTTTCAAAAATAAATATTTAAAAAAAGAAATAAAAATTTAAAAAATTACCCTTTGAACTAGTTTTTCATAACCAATGTATTCATAAAACATGACTTTATATTATGCATTTCTGAGCATAATTAAAAAATTCAATCTTGAAGGATTTTTACCATCAACCTGCCTTTGCAGAAATATCTCCTACTGACCTAACGGAGCATTTGTCATAAGGAACTCACATCATGTTACCATCTCCCCTTCCCAGAGCCGTAAAGACCCAAGGGGTGCTGCTACCTGGGCATTAGGCTGCTGTCGCGGGGGCACGCAGTGCTGGGTGGAAAATTGTGAGTAGTAACTTAACACCCAGTACCACTTTCCTGTGTCAGGGGAAAGAAGAGATAATTAGAAAACCTTTGAGGCTGAAAGGGGAGGAGGCACTTTTTCGTCCGCAAAACACCGGTTTCCGGAAGTGCCTCTGGCCCCATCAAGACCAACGAGGCCGAGGCCGGGCCCAGAACCGAACAGGCAGGAGAGCGACAGGCGGCGCATGGAAGGTGCTTATCGACCTGCACCCCTGACTTCAGTTTCGCCCACACCCGGAGCCTCCGATCGGCCCCATGGACCGGGTGTGGGTACTGGTGGGGCAGCTAGGGCTCCCGCGGGGCGACGTGTGCCTACGGACCCCCGGAGCCGCATGTCTGCCATTTGGGGTGACAACTGCTCGCACAGAATGTAGACGCTTTCCGAAACACGTTCCAGGGCTCTGCCGCCAAGGCAGCGCTTTCTGCTGGAGCCCGCGGACTGGCTCAGGAGCTGCTGGGAGAGGCGGGCCCAGGTCTGGGTGCAGGGGAGCGCGCCGGGCGCCGTGGCACCGGGACCGCTCGAGGCTCCCCTCTGCGGAGCGCCGGCAGCCGGCGCGGCTCCACCCCCGGGCCTCCGCGTGCAGACGATCCATCTGCCGGCCGAGCCGTGGGCTCTTGCGTGGGCGCGTCCGCCCCGCAGACCCCAGGATGGGGGTGGTGAGAGCCTGGGATGGCGCGAAGAACAGCCCCACGGGGGGCGGGGGACGCATCTCACGTCGGTGTCCCCTCTGCCCTGCCCCGAGGCCGCAGCAGTGCCCAGGCCACACGGGCGGTCCGTTCGCTGTCATTGTCCCTAAGAACGCAGCGAGCGCCTGCTGGGGCTGTGGCCTTTTGCTGAGTGCCACGGGCGGTCCCGCCACGCACGGTCCCGCCACGCACGGTCCCGCCACGCACGGAGCATCTGCTCCAACGAGCGCTTCCCGGCCTCCCCGGCCGCGTCAGCCATAAATTACGAAAGAGAATGAGCTGTCACATGCCGGAGGGACCCGTGCCCTGGTCTCCGTTAGTCCGTGTGCAGGCGGGGGCCCCGCTCTCACGTCGAGGTGGAGCCTGGGGGGAAGGGAGGGCCGCGGCGGGTGGGCAGGGGAGACACCTTAGAGCTGGGCCGGGAGACCCACGCCTCTGCTCCGGAACACTGGCAGGAACGGCCACTGTCCTTGGCCCAGTGACGTCTGTCCTCTTTCTCCTGCGTGGAAACATGTCTGCCTTCCCCGGACACTTGGAGACTAAATTGCATCCGTCACGGCCTCGAAAGATTTCCATACCGTCTAAATACTTCCGACTAAGGCTGTCTCTGACCCGACAGGCGCGTGACACCGACACCGGACGTTCATCGCACCTGCGGCCCATACTCCACGCTCACCGCTGACCCCGCAGCGGCCTGCATCCTGTTCCCCGCGAGCACAGACTGTTCTCGGCCCACACCTTGCCTGCACTGGGTTCTCTCGGCCCTGGTGTCCGCTGGTCAGCCTTTGTCTGTCCCTGTTCGCATTCTGGGCTCCCGGATCACCCGCCGAGGAAGACACTCAGGGGGTGGGGACGAGTGCTGGGGGGGCTCTCAGGCTCCCCGCCCGCATGTGCAGACGCCCCTCCCCCCGTCCTTCGTGCTGCCCTGGTTGCCTCTCCCTTTTTGGGGAGGTTGATCTAACTTCGGCCTGTTTCCAGAGTCGGCCTGATCCATTTCCGGATGAGCCATGGTTCTGTCCTTCCCATGTTCAGAGCAAGTTTCATTTAATAAAGAGCGTCATGGGGCACCTGGGGGGCTCAGTTGGTTAAGCATCCGACTTCGGCTCAGGTCATGATCTCGTGGTCCATGAGTTCGAGTCCCACGTCGGGCTCTGTGCTGACAGCTCAGAGCCTGGAGCTGCTTCGGATTCTGTGTCTCCCTCTCTCTCTGCCCCTCCCCCACTCGTGCTCTGTCTCTCTCTGTCTCAATAATAAATAAACATTAAAAAAAAAAGAGTGTCATAAATCGTGTGGACACAGGAGCTCCCTGTGATGCCTACCAGCGATTCCAGGAGGAGGAAGTATGATCTTCCCCTTGGAGTGAGCTGTGCTCTGGGCAGACGGGGTGGGCTGTGCTCCGGGAAGACGGGGTGAGCTGTGCTCCAGGGTCGATTGTCCCAGGAACAAACCTCAACCACCAGCTTCCGAGCTGTTCCCTCTCAGGCGGGCCCTTGTCACACTGAGCTCTAATTTCTTCATGCACGGGGTGGGGGGGAGGGGGAACCGAGTGGCCACCTCACAGTGATGTGGAAATTAGAAGGAACTGGGAAAAGCACCCAGCAGAGTGTGTGGAACACAGCACGAGTCAGACAACGACAGCTTGTCTCGCTGCTTCTCATGCCAACAGCGGAGGAGGGACGAGGGGCCAGCGCACAGGCTGTGTGCCCTCCAGACCTGTGCCAGCAGAACGTGACCTGTTAGTTCAATACTTTTATCTCTGTGAACCTTCTCATGATTTTATATCCCATTTTCCCAGTAAGGCCGTGTGCCCTTGAATGGCAGCAGCCGCTAGCCCGCTCGGAGCGCCTGCCCCTCAGACGCGGGGCCCCACGTGCGCCGTCTCACCCGCCTGCACGTCCGCCTCACCGAGTGGGGGCTCTTCTTGTCCCAGATTCACAGACGAGGTTGGGGAGGCAGATTCCCCGGTCCGTGCACCTTCCGACCTTTCTCCCTTCTCCCTCACGAAGGTGCCTAATCTCCCCCTGAATCCTCAGTTAGAGAGCAGCTCCCCTGAGAAGCAGTTTTTGGAGATGCCGAGCTAGTGACACGTCTCAGCCCAGCTCGGGACCCCCCCCCCCCGGCACATGGGGTAGACCAGTTGTCCTGTTGCCCAGTGGCCGGACTCATCCTGCCTCCCCAAGGGCAGACACGGCGCCTCACTCCTCCTTGGATCCGTCGGAGCTCAGTGCCGGCGGATCGCAGGTACCAACTACACCTTTGATGAACAGATGGACGGACTGGACGTCTGGCAGCGGAAGGGGAAGGGATAGGTCTGGTGACAAGAAGGGGGTCACAGTGGAGCCAGAATTTCCACGCCGAGCGACCGGAAGGACAAAGGCAGGGAGACAGGTGGGGAGATGAGGAGGTTTATTTGCAGATGGGACTCTGAGGCCCAGCAGAGCATTGGAGGGAAGTGTCCTGATGCAGGCAGATGACATCGAAACCCAGTGTCCTGTTGTGGTCAACAGAACGTCAACAAGACACTGCTGTGTGTCGTCACGGAGGACATGGAAACAGCAGAAAATACCTTCCTACCAATTTTAGCACCTGGAAATCTATACATCCCTTTGGTTGCCAAACCTGAGAAATAAATAATGAGGCTAGGAAAAGCGTAGGAGGCGACGCATATTTTCGAGCATTCGGGGAGAGATTTTCATGAGAAGACTGATGGAGGAAAAAAGTGTCACTTATCAGTGTGCAAATAAACAGAAGGAAAGAGATATGTTGGGAAAATGTAAGGTGATTAGTAGATTAAGCAAATCCTTGTTTACCTAATTCGGGATAGGAGGGAGCCCCGCGTGCCTGAACGCTGTGAATCGCTGTGTTCAATGTGAATGAACCGGGAACAAATTCACGCTCGTCCACACGCTGGGACTCCCGTGGGAGCCTTCCACGTCCATGATAAAACTGAGTGCTCACAAGCTCCCCAGGACACCAGCACTGTTGTCCCAATGTCACTGTGCATGCGTGGACTGAATCCGAGTCACCCCAAGTGGCAGGCAGAACACCTGAAGCAAAGTAAATATCACTTAATAAATCAGCAATAAAAATGTGAATTTTGTTAATCCCCAAAGGTAGAGTTGAACCAAAACTATAAATATTTACATATAATATAAATACAATGCAAATGCCAACATTATACACGTAATATACAATACAAAATACATGTAAACCATTCCATGTTACTTTTTCTCACACTTGAGGGGGAAATGGGCCTCGAAAGAAAAAAAAATACTGTGGATCCTTTGTTTCAACAAAGCATTTAAACATATGCTCTTATTTGAATATGTACAAGTATAAAATTATATGAACTCCTTACATTTACAGCAAATTCAATAAGACAAAACTATAGCACCAATAAAATCCTAATTAGCAACATTTCTTCATAATAGATGAACAGTTTTGGTTTATCTGAAATACTGATAAATTTGCACGTTTCATGCGTTGCTGGCCCAACGAATTCTCTGACTGTGAGCGTAAAACAGCATCGTCTGAGTCAGCGTGACGGTATTTCCCTTTTCCCTAACAAGTCCATTTAACCACTGACTCATTATTTAGATGAGCTAATCATTTAATAATGTGCCATTAAGGCACAATGCTGAAAAATAAGAATAAACTGCTTTTAGGAATGTTAGCAAAGCAAAAAATATTCCACGCAAGTTATCTATTTGCAAATTCAACGTTACAAACTAAGATGCAGTGTTTTGTTTGTTGCTTTTTCTTTCAGAGAAAGAAAGAGAGAGAGAGAGAGAGGCGAGCATGAGCAGGGAGAGGGGAGGGGGGAGAGAGAGAGAGAATCCTAAGCAGGCTGCATGCTCGGCACAGAGCCCAACGTGGACGCGGGGCTCAATTTCACGACCCTGAGATCATGACTTGAGCTGAAATCAAGAGTCGGACACTCAACCGACTGAGCCCCCAGGCGCCTCTAAGATGCGTTGTTTTAAACTCTTGCTGTTCCCGTGACACAAAGTGACCCAATTCTCTGTCAGACTCCTGTGACATCATATTGCCTGGGGTGCACCTCCGAGCCGTTTGGCCTTTACTGGAGTTTCCCTGATTTCCGTGTCTGGTTTTCTCTCTGTCGGTCCATGACCCCTCAGCACGAGGGACTTACCCGTCCTCAGCCGTGTCTTCATAGCGTCCGGTCAGAGTCCTAAGGTGTTAGGTTACCTAACGTGACAAAGCCTCACTCTGGGAAAGGGTCTTTCAATCACAAAAATAACCGTTTTTAAAGTTTATTTATTTTGAGAGAGACAGAGAGCGTGAGCCGGGCAGGGCAGAGAGGGAGAGAGAGATTCCAAGCAGGCTCCATGCTGTCAGCACAGAGCCCGACGTGGGGCTTGATCCCACAAACCGTGAGATCATGACTTGAGTGGAAATCAAGAGTTGGACGCTTAACCCACTGAGTTCCCCGAGGCCCCGCGAAAATAACTTTTGACTTTCTAACTTGTGAAAGGTTTAACGTGAACGTGACGAGAGCGGGGTCATCACAGCTCTGAACTGGGGACACATCAGGCTTGGGTGGGGCCGCGCTGGGCGCACACGAGCAGGTGCCCGCCGCCTCCGGGACGCACTGGCCTCCTGCTGGGCCAGAAGCACCGTCGTCGAGAGCGCAGGGGCAGCGCTACGGCAGTGCTCCCGTCTGAGGCCCATTTGCGCGGCGCTCAGTGTGCTGGATGTTTCCAGAGTCACATTGAAAAGTTTATAGCATCACGTCAAGGAACTTGGACTGTGGGAAATAGACCATAATCTCTCCTCCCCCTCTCATCTATCTTTCCGGAACATTCATCCTCAAAAAGGATTTCGAGGGGCGCCTGCTTGGCTCAGTCGGTGGAGTGTGAGACTCTCAATCTCGGGGTCATGAGTTCGAGCCCCACATTGAATGTAGAGATTACTTAAAAATAAAATCTTTTAAAAAAGGACTTAGAAAACCTTATTAGGAACGGATTCACAGTTCAAGAAAGATCGGTCATTTCTAAGTCGAAGGCACTGATCAGCACCATGGACTTGGAGCCGGCCTTCCCAGGCCTGACCCCCTGCAGCTGTGTGTCCTGGGCACGGGGACAGCTCCTCTGCCTGTCTCCTCCCCTTAAAGGTGACAACGGTAAAAGTCCTTACCTCACGGGAGCCTTGTGAGAAGTTAGTAAGCTGACGTCTGTGAAGTGTCAGAAGCTGTGTCTGACACCGAAGAGCGCCCAGCCTCTGCGACCTACGCGTCCCCCAGTATGAGAAGCCATGACTATATAGCCATGAGGATGTGGAGTCCCGGGCGCGGGGACATTCCTTACAGGGACTCCATGGAAACGTGGAGCTGACAGACAAACATCTTCATGTTTTTCTTATTATTATGTAATTCGGGTAAAACGTCAGCCACGTCCTAAAGCAACCCGCCCCAGAACCAGAACCCCAGAGGTTTAGGAAAACCGGGGGGTGACAGTGTAGACGCTGCCTCCAGCGATCCCACCCAAGGTGCTAACCAGCGTCCAAGGAATCTTTGGAAAGACAACAGTAGAAACAATTGTAACTTGTCACAACCTTGTCACAATTATAACTTGTCTCCCCCCACCCCCAGCAAGGAGAGCAGGAACCCCTAAGAGCCCTGAGGTGGTGACAGGCTCCCCGTGGTGCCAGAGTCAACGGGTGGAACTCAGCAATTCCTGAGTAACTACTGCTCAGCAATTCGCACACGGGGTCGGAACTCAGTAATTACTAACTACTGTAAATTGTATGCAGGTGGGAACTCGGTAGTCGCTCGCCGGCTCACTGCCCGGGACTTGGCTCACCTCTGCAGGGACACAATGGCTGAGAGCTTGCAGCAGGAACAGTCTGTTCAGGGTCGCGCGGGGGACAAACGAGCTGAGTCGCATGTACGGGGGACCTTGGGATGGTCCTCGCGCTGCGGGCAGAGGGGGCCTCTCCGTGGCGGGTCTCCAGGGCGGGAGGCGAGGTCCTGGGATGACTGGAGGAGGCAGCCAGTAGGCCCTGAGGACTCGGCCTCACCAGGCGGGCGCGACGTCTCCAGCTCGGGAAGCGTCCTGAAGACCCTGCAGTGAGGTGTGGGTGCCCAGCTCCCCGTTTCCGTCCGGGTCTCAAGGCCCTGATCTCACTCCACACACACACACACACACACACACACTCAGCTCTGTGCACCTGCTGACAAACACAGATGAGGGGTCAGAATCGTCGGGGTCTGGAGTCCTGTGTCCTCACAGAGACGGCACCGGCCTTAGCAAAGAGTGAAGGGGACAAACGTCTGGATTCAGGTTGCAGCGGGGAGAACCTTCCTGGCAGAAGTGAGTCTCCAGGTAGGCCTGATGGAGCCAGGGGTCATGACGGAGCCGGTCCGGCAAGAAGAGAACGCCGACGACAGACTCAGGGTCACCTTCCCTGAAGGACTTCAAAGGTCAGGGGTTATGGCGCCCTGCCTGGGGCGAGGGAAACACTCCTCTGGAGGGAAGACGACGGATCAGAGTGACCGTCAAGACCCTTCTTGCCCTGCGAGTCTGTGTTTTCGGCACCACTTGTCCTGAGGAAGTTTCGGCTCTGAGTGCATTTTGGCAAATTGGACAGTCCAGGCGGCCTTTGCCGGTCTCGAATGTGCTGTTTGCACCTGTGGTTGCAGGGACTTCAGACTGAAGAACAGACGGCTCGTTTGGGCTCCTACGATCCACGGCGCGGGGCACAGTCAGCGCAGCGGAGAGCTTCAGGCCATCCGGGATGACGTGGGAGGTGCAGGGAGCACTTGCGCGAACTCCAGACAGACTGTGCCAAGTCCACTCCGGAAACCCGGGGCAAAGTTCCGGGCACGCGGGGAGTGAGCCGAGCACTGACGGAGCCCCCCCCCGAGCCCCCACCTCTCGGAAACACACCAGAAAGACGCTTCTCAGCCCAGAAATAAGAAACCGTCAAGGGCAAGACCGGGTTCTGTAAAACCATGGAGATGGAAGCAGCGTGGGCAGAGCACTGTTGTCTCAGGACCTCGGGATTTGGGGGGACCTTCCTCTTGTCTGGCAGAGACACAGGTACCACTTTTTCAAGGAGGCCTTAGTTTTTCCCAAAAAGTACATCCACGAAGCTCCTTATTCTGTAATTAGCAACAGGGAAATTTAAAGGCTTGAATAAATGAGTTGGTGGTCAAGACACAAAATGCCATGAAGGAAGAGGGGACTTTACCACCTGATGCCGGCAGTGAGGACGAGGTATCCCCGTGCCTTCACCCCGAGATGGTGGCCCTGGGCTGGCGGCGTCCGGCACTGCGAGGTGACCTAGGAACCTGCCACAGAGTCAGCCCCCACCAGCGAGGGTGCTATGTGTATTCACGGCCCTTGAAGTCCTTGTCCAAGGGCCATTTCAAGTTACGGGTTTTGTGCCGAACAGACGACTGTCACCCATCACATCTGTTACCTCGCGAGGCCACATTAGGGAGACAGGCGCCTTTCTTAGCCCCGTGAAGCGCTCAAGTATGTGTCCTACTCGGCCTCTGAATATTTATGACTCATGGAACGTCTCTCCCCTAAGTGCCTTTTGAATCATATTTAATCAGTACCCATTTATTTATTCATAGCGAACACTTATTGAATGGCAATATATCGATAGTGGGTTATAGGTATTAATAAAACGTGGCCTCTGCCCTCCAGGAGCTCACAGTCAAGGATAAATCACAGGCGCGGGGGCGGGGGGATGCTGCGTGCAGAGGCCGCTCCTGGGCCCCCAAGACCCCTGCCACAGGCCCACAGAAGGAGCCACGGAAAGAGACTGAAACAACAATCAATCCCCTTCATGGAACAGGAGACCCCAAGAAAAGAGCGTTTTCCACGCGGCCGTGGTCCCACGCGGGAGAGCTTGGTCGGATGGGAAGTGAGCACAGGCTTCCGGCTGGCAGCTGGGAGCCCGTGGAGGCCTGGACGCCAGCACAGAGGCCGTCTGGAAGGATGGGAGCAGGAGGGTCTCCCACACGCCGACACCTCCGGGACGAAGCCCAACGGTGAGGCTGTGCCGTGGAGGGAGCGCCCGGCCCAGTGATGCAGCAACTTCCGGGCCAAGGACGTTTCGTACGTACTGAACCCCGTGCTCGTGGCGACCTTACCAGTAGACAGGCCAGCCATTTTTATCCGCAGTTTCCGTGGGGATGGCCCACGACAAACAAAGAGTGCCAAGTTAAAAAGAAAAAAGCTTGCTGCCTATCATTTTAGTTACATTTTGTATTTGTTTGTCTGGTTGCATATCGATGATCTACCCAAACCTTTCAGGATGCCGTGGTAAGGAACTTGAGGTTTGCTTCCCGGCATCACAGGGAGGGCAGGGAGCCTCCAGGGCCATGGAGGGAGATGTGAGCTCTGCAGGGCTCTGGGTTGCGGGGGGGGGGGGGCATCTAGGGACACTGAACAGCAGGTGCATGCAGACAAGGAGCGTGCAGGCTCTTCTGTGATAGGAGTCAGAGGTCACGGGGAAGACTGGTGACCGCCAGTCAGGTGACTGCAAAGCCCCCGGAAGAAGACAAGCAGCTAGAGCCTGAGAGCCTGAGGTCGGCTGGGGATGGGGGCGGCGGGTGCGTCCGTGCTGCCCCAGGGGCTGCGGCTTTGACTGCATAGTAACATCACGTGGGGAGATTTTGAAACCACCCCTCCTGGGCCCAAGCCCCGGAGACCCTGATGGGGCTGGAAGAACCCGTGAAGCCAGGACTGAGAAGCAGAGATTACGGTGCCGCCCGGCGCCCTCTCGGGATTCACCGAGAGTGTCATTCATGTGCACTTAGTAGGCCCACCGTCCACTGGCTTCCTCCCCTCTCTGTGCCTCCGTCTCCATTATTTCAACATCTTTTCTTCCATCTCCCGTATATTCTACAAGAAATGTCCTTGATTTCAGTGCTGTGACCTATGAGATCACTGCAAAAGAAAAACATTTTTTAAACCATCATTTTATTTATTTTGCCAAAATTGCACTTTTGAGTCTATTGTTGGCAGAGACCGCAGCGTCGTTTTTAAGCATTATCGCAGAGTCGACATTGGCTTTACGGAAACCTGATCTAAAGCACTCGTTCTGTCCTGCTTTGGTATTGATTTACTATCAGAAGACCATTTTCCGTTCATCTTAACCAGACAATAAGCGGAGAGTGAGGTGGTCGGATGCACATTTCCTGACGAGGTGTTTCTCATCCAACCTAAAGTAACGGACCACCTTTCCCTTTTGCCTGAAACATCTTGTTGCGTTTTTTACATAGAGAAAAGAGCGTGAAACTGTGTTACGAGACGGCGGGATTCTAAGTGATAAAAATAGACCTGAAGGACACACTTTGCCTATTTATGTGTTTCCTTCATTGTGTCCAGTTTTATACTTGACAAACGACATTGTGTAGGTTTACAGTGTACAATGTGTTGAGGTGACACACACACACATTGTGAAGTGTTCACCGCATTACTAGTGACCACATCCGCCACCTCCCCCAGTACTCCTTTTGTGCGTGAGGACGGCAAGAACATCTAAGCCTGCTGTCTTAGCAAAGTTCAAGTACTCAGTACGGTATGTTAACTGTAACCAACTTGTTGCACATTCGATGTCCAGCAATTTACTCACCTTGTGACTGAAAGTTTGTGTCCCTTGGTCATCTCCCCGTTTCCCTCACGGCCCCACCCCCTGACCGACACTCATCTACTCTCCGTTTCTACAAGTTTGGCTTTCTTAGATTCCACAGGTAAGTGAGATCGTGCGATGCTTCTCCTCCTTACTTCACTTAGCACAAGGACTTCTGGGCTCACTCGTGCTTTTGCATGTGGCAGGAGTTCCTTCCTTCTGGTGGCTGAACCATATTCCATGGTTATATGGACACCACATCGCCTTGTCCTTCATCCCTTGCCGGGGACTTAGGTTGTCTCCACCTCTTGACTGTTGTGAAGAATGGGGCAGTGAAGTGAGAGCAGGGACCTCTCTGAGAGAGTGCTCTCGCTTCTATTGGAGACATAACCAGCAGTGGGATCGCTGGGTCCCAGTACACTTTTATTTTGGCTTATTTTTGAGGACCCCCACACTGATTTCCACGGTGGCTGCACCAGTTTGCACTCCCACCAACCGTGCACCAGGGTCCCTTTTCTCCACGTCCCCAACACTTGTTATCTCTTGTGTTTTTTGTAACAGTCATTCAGTAGATGTGAGGTGATATCGCCTTGTGGGTTTGGTTTGCACCTCCCCCGGGATGAGTGATGCCGAGCACCTCCTCATGCGTCCTTGGCCATCTGGATGTTTTCTGTGGAAAAATGTCTACTCGAGACCTTTGCCCATTTTTAAATCAGATGCTGACGACTATCCCTTGCTAGTGACTCCCGTGTGTTCTCTCTATATATTTTGAATATTCATCGCTTCTCGGCCTTTTGGCTAAGATCAAGTGAATATTCATTGGTTGCACTGGGCTCACAAAACCCTCCCTTCTCTGCTGTTTTCTAGAGACAAATTTGTAATTCTTTAAATGTGTGGTGAAATTTTTCAGTGAAACTATCTGGGTCTGGATATTTCTGTTTTGGAAAGCTCTCATGGCAAGTTGAATTCTTAAAAAAAAAAAAGGCTACAGACCTATTCAACTCACCTACTTCATTTTGGCTGAATTTTGGTAGTTTGTGGTTTCCAAGGAACTGGTCCCTTTCTCCCAAGTCTTTATATGCAGGAGCATAAGCTGCTCACAGCACTCCTTGTTTACCCTTTGACGACCCCCGGATATGAAGCTATAGCTTTTATTAGTTTTAGACCTGATATTGGTCATTTGTGTATTTTCATGATCTTTCTCAGCCTTTCCAGAAGTTTATACATTTTGTTGATTTTCTGGAAGAACTAACCAGCTTTGCATTTCATTGATTTTCCCTATGTTTCTTCTGTTTTCAGTGGTATTGATTTCTGCTTTTCTCATTATTATTTCCCTTATTTTTCTTGCTTTGGGTTTACTTCGGCCTTATTTATCTAGGTTTTTGAACTGGGAGCTGAGAGCATTGATCTGAAACTGACCTTCTCCGATGTCAGCACTTGGAACTCCACATTTCCCCGTCAGCACTTTTCTGGCCGCATCCCACAAATGCTGGTAAACTCTAGGTCTGTCTTCCTACAGCTTTGTGTCTTCCCCAGACTTCCTGCGCAGCTTCCTCTTTGGCTCATGGATTACTTACAGGTGTGGTGTTGAGTCCACACGGTGGGGACTTTTCTGTTGTCTCTCTGTTGCCGGTTTCCAGTTTGATTCCATTATGGTCAGAGAACACGATTCCGATCCTGTGGAGCCTGGAATCTGGATTATTGATCATCTTGGTGACTGAAGAAGTTGTGTGTTGCGCCGTCGCCGAGGGCAGGGCTCTGGAAACACTAGTTTGGTTCCGATGTTGCCGGCTTTCTGCCGTCCTCGGCACCCTCGCTGACCTTCCGTCTGGCGCTGCGGTCACGTCCCCGGGGAGGAGCTCTCCCACTGCGAGTTTGGCTTTGGCTACGTTGTTAGCTCTGTCGGTTTTTGCTTCATATGTTTTGAAACTCTGTTTTTTGCCGTCTACATTTTGGGATTAAGTATATTCTTGGTTGATTAATCCTTTTACCATTAGATAATGCCCCTTCCTATTCTTAGTGATTTCGTTGTTCTGTAGTCTACTTTATCTGGTATTAATAGACCTCTCCCGCTCTTTAAAATTAGTGCCTGCATGATATATCAGTTTCCCTTCTGTTCTTTCCATCTACCTGTGGGATTACATTTGACTTGAGCATCTTACAGACGGCGTACGAGGAACCGCAGTTGTATTTACTCTGATAGTCTCTGCATTTAATCCCATTTTAACACTCTGCATTTAGGTCGCTTGCATCTAAGGTCATTGTCGATACATCAGGGCTTTGGTTTGCCATTTTATTATTTGGGTCTGCCTCTCTGTTTCTTGTTCCTTTGTTTCTCTTTTCTTAGTTGGGTCACTTGAATATTTTTTAGAAAGTAATTTTAATTTATTTTTAACATTTAAAAAATGTTTGTTTATATTTTGGAGAGAGAGAGAGAGAGAATGGGGAGGGGCAGAGAGAGGGGGAGACGTAATTCAAAGCGGGTTCTGTGCTGACAGCAGAGAGCCCGATGCGGGGCTCGAACTCATGAGCTATGAAGTCATGACCTGAGCCAAGGTCAGAAGCTCAACCGACTGAGGCACCCAGGCACCCCTATTTTTAACATTTTTTACTGTATCGCTTTGTATAGTTTTCCTGTGCTTGCTCTAGCTGTTACAGTATTCATGCGTGTGGATACAGTGCACGTGTGTGCGAGGGCACAGTGTACGCACACACGGATGCGGTGCACATGTGTGGGTGGGTACAGTGAACTTGTGCTTGGGTACGTGCATACATTATCTCTGTCTGGCTGACTCAGCCGGTAAGCATCTGACTCCTGATTTTGGCCCAGGTCATGATCCCAGAGAGGTGGGATCAAGCTCCGCATCAGGCTCTGTGTAGAAGTCTCTACGGAATTTGGAAGCAAGGATACCGGGACCTTGGGGAGCCAGCTGCTGTGAGGATAAGGTCATTTACTGCTGCCTAGTAAAACCTCAGTCATGAGACCCTTCGGGGGCATATCAGGGGGCCACATGCTCCGGAGATGGTTGCCATCGTATATTTGGGGGGTAGAGATAAAGGAGGTTTCCAAACCGACTTTTAGACGTAGAGAAGACTCACAGGTCCTGAGGGTCCGGGATAAGGTCAAGGTAAGGTTGCCTTCAGCCTTCAGCAAAGCGTCTTCATCAAGGCAGCCGAGCTCCCAGGGGAAGGCTACTGCCAGGTTGTAAGGAAATTGAATTTTTTTCTTCTGCCTTTGTTCTCCACATCAAATGTGATTGTCTTAAGTCTTTTTTACATGTGTTGAATTCCATCATTAGATGGTGTTATCATTTTTGCTTTAGCCATCAAATATTAAAGAAATCTGTGGAGTAAAGGATAGTTTATTATACTTACCCCAGTTATTATTATTACTATCATCATCCTGCTTTTTCATACTGAAATTCTGTCTTCTTTTATCATTTTCTTTTCATTTGGAAAGTTTCTTTCAGCCACGCTGGGTCTGCTGCTGATAAGTTCTTTTAGTTTTCCTTTGTCTGAGAATGCCTTTATTTCCCCTTCATTCTTGAAGGATATTTTGCCAGGTATAAAGTGTTAAATAAAAAAATTCGACCGAGTACACTTGAGATCTAATTGGCTTTATTAAATGTTTCGTGAATGGGTCAGCAGCCCCCCTAGCTCTGGGGAATTGTACAAATGGAAGGTTTGAGGGTAGGGCAGGAACGTTATCAGCAAAAGAAAAGGATTATTCCAGGCTCGGTCACTTGCTAGGGGGAAAGGCACACAGATGACCTCATCTTCCCTTGAGGGGATGGAGAGGCCCAGGTGGCAGGTTCACAGAAAATTCCTGACTAAGACTCTTTTCTGGGGGAGATTGGAAGTGCAGTCACATCAGGCATTGACCCCTGGTTTGGGGACCTGGCCTAAGTGGCACCATTTTGGGCCTGTGGTTTTCTCAGTAACAATTGTGGTTGACGGTTTGCTCTCTCCCGGCCCTTCCTTCCTCTTGGCCTCCATGGTTTTAGACAAGACATCGATTGTCACTCACACTGGGTTTTTTGTAATAGGTTACCCATCATTTCTCCTTTGTCTTTTGCTTGAAGAGGTTTCATTTTTGTGTGGCTTGGTGTGGACTTTTTTTAAAGTTTATCCTAATTGGTGTTCACTTAGATTCTTTTGTTTTTTTTAGTTTTTGATCTGTTACTTTTATTTTTTTTAAACTTTGTCTTCAAAGTTTAACTTTTTAAAAATTATTTTATCTTTTTTAATGTTTATTTATTTTTGAGAGAGAGCAAGCACAAGTGGGCGAGGGGCAGAGAGAGAGGGACAGAGGATCCGAAGCAGGCTCCATGCTCACAGCAGGGCGCCTGACATGGGGCTGGAACCCAGGAACTGTGAGATCATGACTTGAGCCGAAGTCAGACACTCAACTGACTGAGCCCCCAGGCGCCCCAACTTGGATTCTTGAATCTGTAGGCTGAGGTCTTCAGCCCAATGTGGGTAGTTTTCAGCTGTAAGTGCTTTTCTAGCCCCACACTCTTCACCCTTCCCTTATCGGACTCTGACAGTACGTGTGGGACCTTTGCTGCTGTCGCACCGACCCCGAGGCTCTGTTAATTTCCTGCAGTCTATTTTCTCTCTGTTGCTCAGATGGGGGAAATGCTATTGTTCGGTCCTCAAGTTCACTGATACCGTTCCGCTATTGAGCTCATTCAACCTACTTTCATTTCTGTTGTTAGATTTTTCAACCCCATAATTTCCACTTGGTCCTTTTTTTTTTTTTTTTTATCACTTCTGTCTCTTCATTGACATTTCCTGTCTTCTCATTTGTTTAAGCTTTTCATACTTGCTTCTGGAGGCATTTTTACTGTGGTTGCTTTAAAACTCTTGCCAGACGATTTTAATGTCGAATTGATTTTGGTGTTCATGTGAGTTTGTCAGCCAGGAGGCAATGGGAAGTCACTCAAAGCAGAGGCTGAAAGGTTCCAGCACAAGGAAGGAGGGGAGAGGACAAAAGCAGGGAAGGAATGCGGTCTGTGTTGCTGAGCGGACAGCGCAAGCCGCGGAGACGAGGAGACGCCGGGCCAGGACGCTCCTCTGAGAGCTCCCACGTAAGCCAGGCTGAGCGCGCCTGGAAGTGAGGACCTGGGCAGCAGCCCCAGGACGTCCCGACCTTACCTTCGGCTCATTATAATACTAAGATCTCCTCCTACGGGCGGGGTTTTCCACCAGTTTTTGAAATACGACGTGTGCCCAGCATTTGCACAAGCTCCCCGCCCCACCTCTAATGCACCGAATACAAGCCTCTCGTATAAAACCCTGCAGGGAGACAGCGCTTTGAGAGCGAGCTCCCCGTCTCCTCACTTGTAACAAATAATAAAAAGTTCTTTGCTTTTGGGGCACCTGGGTGATTCGGTCAGTTGAGCGTCTGACTCTTGATTTCAGCCCAGGTCATGATCTCATGGTTCATGGGATCGAGTCCCTTGTCGGCTCTGTGCTGACAGCTCAGAGCCTGCTTGGGATTTTCCGTTTACCTCTCTCTGCCCCTCCCCCGTTTGCTTTCTATATCTCTCAAAAAAATAAATAAACTTAAAAATAAAAGTGCTTTGCGTTTAGGGGTGCGCAGTCGGTTAAGCGTCAGACTTCAGCTCAGGTCATGAGCTCACAGTTCATGAGTTGGAGTCCCGTGTTGGGCTCTGTGCCGACAGCTGAGAGCCTGGAGCCTGCTTCGGATTGTGTGCCTCCCTCTCTCTCTCTGCCCCTCCCTTGTCTCGTGCTCTGTCTCTCTCAAAAATAAATAAAGGTTAAAAAAAAGTAAAATGAATAAATCCAAGTTCTTTGCTTTCAGCGCTTCCTCGAGTTGTATCCAGTTTGATGCACCCCAACAGCGAACCCCTTGAGTTCGATTATAAGTTCATTCTCTCTCTTTTTCTAAATATTTATTTATTTATTTATAATTTACATCCAAGTTAGTTAGCATCTAGTGCAATGTTTTCAGAAGTAGATTCCAGTGATTCATCCCCTGTGTATAACACCCAGTGCTCATCCCTACAAGTGTCTTCCTTAATGCTCATCACCCATTTAGCCCATCCCCCCACCCACAGCCCCTCCAGCAAACCCCAGTATGTTCTCTGTATTTAGGGGTCTCTTATGTTTTGTCCCCCTCCCTATGTTTATATTATTTTTGTTTCCTTTCACATATATTCATCTGTTTTGTATCTTCAATTCCACATATGAATGAAATCATCTGATATTTGTCTTTCTCTGACTGACTAATTTCACTTAGCATAATACCCTCTAGTTTCCTATCCACATAGATGCAAATGGCAAGATTTCATTCTTTTTGATTGCCAAGTAATACTCCATGTGTATATAGATACCACATCTTTATCCATTCATCTGGTGATGGACATTTGGGCCCTTTCCATACTTTGGCTATTGTTGATAGCGCTGCTGTAAACATTGGGGTGCATGTGCCCCTTCAAAACAGCACACCTGTCCTTAGATAAATACCTAGCAGTGCAACCACTGGGTCAGAGGGTAGCTCCATTTTTAATTTTTTGAGGAACCTTCATACCGTTTTCCAGAGTGGCTGTACCAGTTTGCATTCCCCCCCAGCAGTGCTAAAGAGATCCTCGTTCTCCACAGCCTCGCCAACATCTGTGGTTGCCTTCGTTGTTAATATTAGCCATTCTGACTGGTGTGAGGTGGTAGCTCATTGTGGTTTTGATCTCTATTTCCCTGATGATGAGTGATGTTGAGCATTTTTTCATGTGTCTATTAGCCATCTGGATGTCTTCTTTGGAGAAGTGTCTATTCCTGTCTTTTGCCCATTTCTCCATTGGATTATTTGGGTTTTGGATGTTGAGTTTAATAAGTTCTTTATAGATTTTGGATACTAATCTTTTATCTGATATATCATTTGTAAATATCTTCTCCCATTCCATTGGTTGCCTTTTAGTTTTGCTTATTGTTTCCTTCACCATGCAGAAGATTTTTATCTTGATGAGGTCCCAATAGTTCATTTTTGCTTTTGTTTCCCATTGCCTCCGGAGACGTGTTGAGTAAGAAGTTGCTGTGGCCGAGGCCGAAGAGGTTTTTGCCTGCTTTCTCCTCTAGGATTTTGATGGCTTCCTGTCTTACATTTAGGTCTTTTATCCATTTTGAGTTTATTTTTGTGTATGCTGTAAGAAGGTGGTGCAGGTTCATTTTTCTGAATGTCGCTGTTCAGTTTTCCCAGCACCACTTGCTGAAGAGACTGTCTTTATTGTATTGGATATTCTTTCTTGCTCTGTCAAAGATTAGTTGGCTATACGTTTGTGGGTCCATTTCTGGTTTCTCTATTCTGTTCCACTGATGTGAATGTCTGTTTTTGTGCCAGTACCATCTGTCTTGATGATGACAGCTTTGTAATACATGTTGACGTCCGGGATTATGATGCCTCCAGCTTTGGTTTTCTTCTTCAGTATTACTTTGGCTATTCGGGGTCTTTTGTGGTTCCATACAAACTTTAGGATCGTTTGTTCTAGCTCTGTGAAGAACACTAGTGTTATTTTGATAGGGATTGCATTGAATATGTAGATTGCTTTGGGTAATATTGACATTTTAACAATATTTGTTCTTCCAATCCATGAGCATGGAATGTTTTTCTATTTCTTTCTGCCTTCTTCAATTTCTTTCATAAACTTTCTATAGATTTCAGTGTATAGATCTTTCACCTCTTTCGTTAGGTTTATTCCTAGGTATTTTATGGTTTTTGGTGCAATTGTAAATGGGATGGATTCCTTGATGTCTCTTGCTGTTGCTCCTTATTGGTGTATAGGAATGTAACTGATTACTGTGCATTGATTTTATGTCCTGAGACTTTGCTGAATTCATGTATCAGTTCTAGCAGTCTTTTGGTGGACTCTTTCGAGTTTTCCACGTAGAGTATAATGTCATCTGTGAAAAGTGAAGGTTTGAGTACTTCTTTGCCAATTTTGATGCCCTTTGTTTCTTTGTGTTGCCTGACTGCTGAGGCTAGGACTTCCAACTCTGTGTTGAGTAACAGTGGTGAGAGTGGACATCCCTGTTGTGGTCCTGACCTTAGGGGAAATCCTTCATTTTTTCCCCATAGAGGATGATATTAGCTGTGGGCTCTTATGATCTTGAGGTATGATTCTTCTATACCTACATTCTTGAGGGTTTTTATCAAGAAAGGATGCTATATTGTGTCAAATGGTTTTGTTCACCAGTCCATCTACTCGTTTCTTTTCTTTTCTTTTTCTTTTCTTATTCTTGAATGCAGAAAGTGAAAAAAATTATTTTTATTTTCTGTTTTTATAAAAAAGATTTATCTTTAATTTTTTCTACTATATTTTCTACTTTTTTGGAAAATTTCTTATTCTATGCTACTTTCATGACTTCATTTTATTCTATTTTATTGTATTCATTTTTAAAATTTTTCAAACGTTTTCCTTTTCTTCCTTTTATTTTGTTTCTTTTCTTTCCCTTTTTTCTCTATTTTATCTAGCTTCTTTCAACAACCAGACCAAAGCACACCTAGGATCTAGATCCTTTATTTGATTTTTATGTGTTGTTTTTAATTGTTAATTTTTATTTTATTAATTATTTTTCTTCCTCCAAAGTGATGAAATGAAGGAATTCACCCCAAAAGAAAGAACAGGAAGAAATGACAGCCAGGGACTTAATCAACACAGATACAAGCAAGGTGTCTGAACCAGAATTTAGAATCATGATAATAAAAATACTAGCTGTGGTTGAAAAAAGCATAGAAGCCCTTTTTTCAGAGACAAAAGCTAGTCAGGATGAAATAAAAAATGCTATAACTGAGCTGCAATCTCGAATGGATGCCACGGCGGCAAGGATGGGTGAGGCAGAGCAGCAAATCGGTGATGTAGAGGACAAACTTATGGAGAATAATGAAGCAGAAAAAAAGAGGGAGACTAAAGCAAAAGAGCATGATTTAAGAATCAGAGAAATCAGTGGCTCATTAAAAAGGAACAACATCCGAATCATAGGGGTCCCAGCAGATGAAGATAGAGAAAAAGGGGTAGAAGGTTTATGTGAGCAAATCATGGCGGAAAACTTTCCTAACCTGGGGAGAGACACACAGAAATCAAAATCCAGGAAGCACAGAGAACTCCCATTAGATTCAACAAAAACTGACCATCAACAAGACATATAGTCAAATTCACAGAATACATAGACAAGGAAAGAACTATGAAAGCAGCAAGGGAAAAAAAGTCCTAAACCTATAAGGGAAGACAGATCAGGTTTGCAGCAGACCAGAAACTTGGCAGGCCAGAAAGGAATGACAGGATATATTCAATGTGCTGAACCAGACAAATATGTAGCCAAGAATTCTTTATCCAGCAAGGCTGTCATTCAAAATAGAAGGAGAGGTAAAAAGTTTCCCAGACAAACAAAAACTAAAGAAGTTTGTGACCACTAAACCAGCCCTGCAAGAAATTTTAAGGGGGACTCTCTGAGGGGAGAAAAGACGAAACAAAACAAAAAGACCAAAAGCAACAAAGACTAGAGAGGACCAGAGAACACTACCAGAAATTCCAACTCTACAAGCAACACAATGGCACTAAATTCACATCTTTCAGTACTCACTCTAGATGCCAGTGGGCTAAATGCTCTGATCAAAAGACACAGGGTAACAGAATGGATAAGAAAAGAAGGTCCATCTCTATGCTGTTTACAAGAGACCCATGTTAGACCTAAAGACACCTTCAGATTGAAAGTAAGGGGATGGAGAACCATCTATCATGCTAATGGTCCACAAAAGAAAGCTGGAGTAGCCATACTTATAATAAACAATGTAGGGGCGCCTGGGCGGCTCAGTCGGTTAAGCGGCCGACTTCGGCTCAGGTCCTGACTCACGGTTAGTGAGTTCGAGCCCCGCGTCGGGCTCTGTGCTGACAGCTCAGAGCCTGCAGCTGCTTCAGATTCTGTGTCTCTTTCTCTCTCTGCCCCTCCCCTGCTCATGCTCTGTCTCTCTGTCTCTCAAAAATAAATAAACATTAGAAAAAATTTAAAAATAACAATCTAGATTTTAAAATAAGGGCTGTAACAAGAGATGAAGAAGGGCATTATATCATAATTAAGGGGTCTATCCCCCAAGAAGACCTAACAATTGTAAACATTTATGGTCCAAATGTGAGAGCACCCACACACAAAAATCAATTAATCACAAACATAAAGAAACTCATTGATAATAATACCATAAGAGTAGTGGACTTCAATACCCCACTTACAGCA
Source organism: Cryptoprocta ferox (assembly GCA_028646485.1). Classification (NCBI taxonomy): domain Eukaryota; kingdom Metazoa; phylum Chordata; class Mammalia; order Carnivora; family Eupleridae; genus Cryptoprocta; species Cryptoprocta ferox. Next base: position 132,335,849 of record CM053574.1, on the reverse strand, counting down.
ATGGACAGATCATCTAAACAGAAAATCAACAAGGAAACCATGGCTCTGAATGACACACTGGACCAAATGGACTTAACACATACGTTCAGAGCATTTCATCCTAAAGCAGCAGAATACACGTTCTTCTCCACTGCACATGGAACATCCTCCAGAATAGATCACATACTGGGACACAGATCAGCCCCCAACAAGTGCAGAAAGATCGAGATCACACCATGCATATTTTTAGACCACAATGCTCTGAAACTCGAAATCAACCACAAGAAAAAGTTTGGAAAGACAACAAATACTTGGAGACTAAAGAACAATGGGCTAACCAAGAAGTTAAAGAGGAAATTACTTAGTACATGGAAGCTGATGAAAATGATAACACCACAGCCCAAAACCTCTGGGATGCAGCAAAGTCAGTCATAAGAGGGACATAGCAATCCAGGCCTTCCGAAGAAGGAAGAAAGGTCTCAGATACACAGCCTAACCTAACACCTTAAAGGGCTGGAAAAAGAACTGCAAATGAAACCCCAAACCAGCAGAAGACAGGAAATAATAAAGATTAGAGCAGAAATCAATGCTATCAAAATTAAAAAAAAAAAAGTAGTAGAACAGATCAACAAAAGCAGGAGCTGGTTCTTTGAAAGAATTAACAAAATTGATAACTAGTTTGATCAAAAAGAAAAAGGAAAAGACCCAAATAAATAAAGTCATGAATGAAAGAGGAGAGATTACAACCAAGACAGCAGAAATGCAGACAATAATAAGAGAATATTATGAGCAATTATATGCCAATAAATTGGGCAATCTGGAAGAAATGGACAAATTCCTAGAAACATATAACCTACCAAAACTTAAATAGGAAGAAATAGAAAATATGAACAGGCCCATAATCAATAAAGAAACTGAATCAGTAGTCAAAAATCTCCCCCCCCACCAAAAAAAAGAGTCCAGGGCCGGATGGTTTTCCAGAGGAATTCTACCAAACACTTATAGAAGAGATAACACCTATTCTTTTCAAGCTCTTCCAAAAAATAGAAATGGAAGGAAAACTTCCAAACTCATTCTATGAGGCCAGCATTACCTTGATTTCAAAACCAGACAAAGACCCCACTAAAAAAGAGAACTACAGGCCAATTTCCCTGATGAACATGAATGCAAAAATCCTCAACAAAATACGAGCCAACCAGATCCAACAACACATTAAAAGAATTCTTCACCACTGGGGCCTGGGGGGCTCAGTCGGTTGAGCGTCCGACTTTGGCTCAGGTCATGATCTCATGGTTCATGGGTTGAGCCCCGCGTTGGGCTCCGTGCTGACAGCTCAGAGCCTGGAGCTGCTTCGGATTCTGTGTCTCCCTCTCTCTCTCTCTCTCTCTCTCTCTCTCTCTGCTCCTCCCCTGCTTATGCTCAGTCTCTGTCTCTGTCTCTCAAAAATAAATAAACATTAAAAAATTTAAAAAGAATTATTCACCAGGACCAAGTGGGATTTATCCCTGGGCAGCAGGGTTGGTTCAATATCCACAAATCAGTCAACACGACGCATCACATCAATAAAAGAAAGGAAAAGAACCATATCATCATCTCAATACATTCTCTTTTTAAAATTCACGCTGTATTTTCCCTGCTTCCTGTCGTAAGTGACTTACATTTGTATCCTGTGCATTTTCCATATTTTGTGAGAAGGTTCTCGATTCCATTCAAGCCTCCTGTCTCTCGGGTGGTCACTCTGGTGCGTCCGCTCAGCGTGTGGGGCCCGGCCCACTTTTGCTGTCATTCCAATGCCAGTGTGGTTCTGGGGGCTCTCTCCATGCTGCTAGGGTCTGCTCCTCATGCAGCAAGGTTAAAAATCTTAGCAAGCATGTGTTCAAAACAACGAAAACTCAGTCTGGACGTGTACTTCCTACCCCGTGCGTGCAGGTGGAAGGCACCAAGATGCAGGTGGACTCCAGTCAAAGTGGTGACCGACGTCACAGTGGTCCTTCCTGTGGCCAGGAAGAGAAGGGCCAGTGCTGGTCACCCGACCTAATGCCGGCTGGTGCCGGTTTGCTGGTGTGAGGTCTCTGCGCCGCTGGCTGGGACGTGTCCATCTCAGACATGCTCTCCAGCATCTGAGAGGCGTTTGCTCAGTGGCCAGAGCTGGATTCAAAGTTAGGGTCTCACCCTGTGAAGCTGGAATGTTGTGTCTCAAAAGGAAGACGCACACAATGCAGTCTTAATTAATTTGCTAATTCATTAATGTGATGCGTGTACAACACGGTTATAGCACGTTCACCTCAGATGTGTGATCTCAGCGGTGACTCACCTTCCACGTGGATAGTGACACCCCAGAGGGTGGTGTGTGCGGCACGTAGATGAAACTATCCTGCACAAGCCTTTGCTCGTGGATTACTACGATTGAAATAATTGTATGTATTTAGGCCTTCTGCTACTTTTCAGTTTATCTCTGATAAAATTTTAATACACGGAACAGTACAATATTGACCCGCCCCTAACGCTGCAGTCGGCCTCATCTCCAGATGGATTCAGGGTAAGGAAACGAGTCTCCCTGCGTTAGTGTTATCTGGGGGGGGGGGGGGATCAAACATGGAAATCCACTTTTATGGCTATGATTTTCAAAGGCTTACCAAGTACCTGTACTTTTAAACATTAACTTATTGAAACCTTTCAAAATCTTGCGAAGGAAACGAATACGTTCCTTCTATTTTAAGGCCAAGAAGCCTGTAGATGGAAGGGGAGCTTGCCCCGCGCCACCGGCCGGGCGGGCGGGCCGAGCACAGGCTTTCTGAAGACACTTGCAGCGCCCTTCGCGGCCTCCTGCTTTCTCTGCTCCATCACGGAGTGGACCAGTCTTGCGAGCATTCTGGAAACGAGACGGACTATTGTAACAGCGGCTTTTCTCGGTGAGGCACAGGCTGAGGGACAGTGTGGAGGAGCCTGTCTGCGGAATTAGGAGGGCTCAGCGGTACAAGGCCTCCGGAGTCCTTCGCGAAGACCCGTTGGGCCCACCTGCAGCTTCCGGGTCTCCGGTTGCAATTCCAGGCTCTGGCCGGCAGAGGGCAGCGCGGGGCCGGCGCCGGCGGGCGGCTCCGCGCAGGGACCGGCCGCCCCGCCTCGCTGCAGGGTCGCCTGGGGCGGAGCGCGTCCGGCCGCCGGGCGGTGGGGGCGGGCGGCGCGCGGGTCCCGCCCTCTGCGCGCTTCCGCGGGAGGTGAGGACGTTCGGAACCGCTCCCCCGTCTGGAGGCGCTGTTCCCGGTGGGAGTGGGTTTCTGCAGCAGGGATACCGAATGCTGTCCCCAAAAATCCCTGTGACTGTGTCCTGCGGCCGGATCCCAGGTCGTTTCCTGCAGCAAAGAAGTACAAGGAGGGGCGCCGGGGGGCGGTGCTCAGTGCCCGCCGCGGACTTTGGCTCGGGTCATGATCTCACAGGCCGTGGGTTCAAGACCCGTGTCGGGCTTCGCCGCGACGTCGCGGAGCCTGCTCGGACTGCTCTCTCTCTCTTCCTCTCTCTCTGCCCCTCCCCTGCACATGCTCGCTCGCTCGCTCTCTCGAAAATAAATACAACTTTAAAATTAACAACACTAACAATAATAATAATAATAATAATAATAATAATAAAGAATTACAAAGAAACTGTCATCGGAGACGTTGGGGTTAGGAACCAGCACCTCTCTGGCAAGAAAAAAATATTTTCTAAAAGAAGTAGCAGCTTTGCGACGCGGTAAAAGTCAATTGGTAAAGATTTTAATATACAATTTTACACTGGGTTCTTTGCCTCCTGGTTTTTAAATAGGTGTTAAAATAAGAATGAATGCATTTCATGGAGCAGCCTTATCCAAATAAGGATTTTAAAGTTAAATTCCAATTGGTCACTTAAATTCCTATTCCGAAGGTATAGTTAGGTCGTGAGCCATCAGCTCGGAGGACTCCCGAGTTCGAGCCTCTGTTTGGCCATTTACCGCTGCGAGAACTCGGGCAAAGCACACAACTTCTCACCTCTAAGAGGGGATCGCAGTTCCTGCAGGGGGAGGTCTGCCGAGGAAAAGTCTCCTCTATGCGCCTCGTTGTGCCTGTAAAGATGGCCCCAGGCAGACGCGCCCGTGTTGGTGAGTTTCGTTCGTGTGGCTTTTCATCTTCGCGGGGCCGCGCCGTGCGCTGTGCTGACCCGGGAGCCACAGTTTAGAGCATCTCTGTGCCTTTCCACAGTCGCACAGCCGGCCGCTGGCAGAGTCAGGATCTGCGTCTCTGTCCCCCGGCCCCCAGCCCGCCCGGTCACCTTTGTGAAGGGTCATGTGGAGGGAGGGAGACTGCGGTCGTCGCCAAATCGTCCTAACTCTGAAGAGGATTGGCTAATTGAGAAATTCGGCTTCAAGGAAACATTTTTGGTAGAGACTCAGGGCAATTGTTCGATCCGAATTCGTGGCTTTACAGTTGGGCTTTGCCAGTGATTTGCGTCCAAAGCTATTTTAAAATGGGTTTGTTTTTCATATGTAGGGAAGAAAAATTTGAAAGCAAACTGGATGTCCAGGACCATGAAGAGGCAAGCTAGAGGGTATCCCCACCAGGACAGGGTCTCGTGCAGACGCCTCTTTGATGTCGTGGATTCTAGACATGGAACAGAAGAGTGAAAGGGATAGGAGGTCCCAGAAGAGCGCGTGCAGATTGAGGTGTGTCCCACACGCACACAGAGAGGGCCGGGCGTGTGGACACCAAACCACCAGTGGCCCCACCGCAGTCGTGCCTGCCTGTTACCCTTTAGGTAGTTTTTTGGGGTTTCTCAAGTTTTCATTGTACGTTCGATATCTTGGGAACAGAAAAAGTTAATTATTTTTTATCATTTAAGTACAGTTGATATACAGTGCAGTAACTTCAGGTGCCCAGCAGTCCTGAACTTTATACGTTGCTCAGCACGGGAGGTGTGTGACCATCTGTCACCATGTGCCATCACACATTACCGACTACGTTCTGTGTGCTGTACTTTCCATCTCCATGACTCGCTTGCTTTACTGTTTTTTAAGTTTATTTATTTTAAGAGAGAGAGTGTCTGTGTGTGTGCGCGCGTCTGTGTGCGCGCATGCTCATGAGTGGGGGAGGGGCAGAGAGAGAAGGAGACACAGAATCCCAAGCAGCCTCCACACTGTCGGTGCAGAGTCTGACACAGAGCTCCATCTCACAAACCATAAGATCCTAATCTGAGCCCAAATCAAGAGTCAGACGCTTAACCGACCGAGCCCCCAGGCGCCCCACGACTCGCTGCCATGGAAGTGTAGTTGGAAGTTTGTACCCAGGAGTCCTCTTCACCCAGCTGCTCCTCCCTCACCTCTCTTCCCTTTGCAACCGCCATTTTGTTCTCTGTACTTCGGAGTCTGTTTCTGTTTTTTGTTTGTTCATTTGTTTTGCTTTTTAGGACCCACATATAACTGAGATCATATTTATCTTTTCTCTGTCTGACTTATTTCACTCAACACAATACCCTCTGGCTCCATCCATGTTGTCACAATGGTAAGATCTCCTCCTTTCTAAGGCTGAGTAATTCCATTGTATACACACCACACCTTCTTTATCCACCCTTCTATCCATCGACACTTAGGTGGCTTCCATATCTTGCCTATTGTAAATGATGCTGCAATAAACCTAGGTGCGTGCGGCTTCTCAAATCTCAAACGCCCTTGTCAACTCTTGTTTTCTCTTGTCTTTTTGATGTTAGCCATTCTGACAGGTGTGAGGTGATATCTCATTGTGGTTTGATTTGCATTTCCCCGATGATGAGGGATGTGGGGCATCTTTTCACATGTCTGTGGCATCTGGATGTCTTCTCTGCAGAAATGTTGATTTAGGTCCTCTGCCCATTTTTCAATCAGATTATTTTATTTTCGTTTGTTTGTTTTTGGGTTTTTTGGGGGGTATTTGGCTAAGTTCTCTATATATTTTGGATATTAACCCTTTATTGGATATGTCATTTGCGAATATCTTCTCCCGTTCCATAGGCTGTCTTTTCATTTTGTTAATGGTTTCCTTCACCGTGCAAAAGCTTCTTATCTTGGTCTAGTCCCAATAGCTTATTTTTGCCTTTAATTTAATTAGTTAATTAATTAAATGAATTTAAAATTAACTTTTTGAAAGTTGTGTGTATATAATATTGCCAACAAAATAAAAATATATGCAGACAGTTTCCCAGACTAAAAAGAAAGGTAACGGATGCCTGGGTAGCTCAGTTGGTTAAGCATCCAACTTCAGCTCAGGTCATGATCTCGCAGTCTGTGGGTTCGAGCCCCGAATCAGGCTCTGCATTGACAGCTCGGGGCCTGGAGCTGCTTCAGATTCCATGTCTCCCTCTCTCTCTGCCCCTCCCCCACTCACTCTCTCTCTCTCTCTCTCTCTCTCTCTCTCTCTCAAAAATAAACATTAAAAATTTTAAATAAAAGAAAGGTTAAAAATGTAGGAAGACTGAGCTGAAACAAGACTTAGCGCCCATCACGGGGGCGGGGTGGGTAGCACCTATCACTGGGGGAGATAGCGCCCATCACTGGGGGGGTGGGTAGTGCCCATCACTGGGGGAGTATCGCCCATCACTGGGGGGGTATCACCCATCACTGGGGGAGATAGTGCCCATCAC